>JAADYC010000116.1:0-38030 GCA_023338135.1 Phytopythium kandeliae | reverse complement strand
GCGCAGGAATCGGTGGGAGAGTGCACCGTTCGGCGGACGCAATGCCAGCCAGCATCATGCCGGCTAGGACGGAGCGGAGGAGGCGCATCGTGTGCCGGTTGGTAGATCCGCTTCGAGGTGGCTTGGCTTCGCAGTTACTGCGCTAGTGCAGCGACGGGGAAGTTGAGGACTGATCGAGTGAGTTGCTCTCAATGCGCCGTGCCGTGCCGTGCCGTGCCGCGCCGCACCTCCCGGAACGATCTATACAATGGCGGCAGGCTCTGATCACCAATGTCTGTGTATACGACGGGAGTTTGGCATCACACCTTCGCATGTGCATTCAGAAGAAGCGAGGAGGAAGGATGGATGTGGCAACGGCAAATCTGCAACCGCTGAATGCCTCAGCGTGGCGAGAGTGATGTTTGCCTGACGATTGAAGTGTGAATTTTCCTCGTCATGCGCTGATTTGTCCACAGCAATCGCGTCACAAACCGAGTTGCTTTGGTCCTTGAAATGGAAGGCAGACAATTTGAAGTCTGAGATCTTGATGGGATCCACAAGCACAATGGAAACGGCAGCACTTCAGCACCACAGAATGCGTCTTCCCCAGACCACTCAACCATCGCAGGCATCAGATCAGATCCGCGCACGTTCCGCAACCCCAACGTGGCAGTTTTTGCTATCCGAAAGGTTGAGTTCCACGAGAGATCTGCAGTGGACTTGAACACCACCTCGCGTTTCCCAAAGTCCCTCCTCTGGCGGATAACGGGCGAAGGGGGATCGGAACTGGCCACAGTCGGATCTCACGCAATGCGCCTTGCGCTGCGCTCAAGTGCCACTGCTCGAAGGCAGCGATGGACTCGATCTCACCTCCATCCCGCTCTGGCTCCTGAAGCTAGTCGATAGATGCTGGCTTTGCGCCACGTCACTGGCTGCTCCAGATGCATTCAGTCTGCGCTGCGGAACCAGCGCCTCCGTTGGTCGAAAGCGACGCGCTTGAGTCCGAGCCGAATGGCAGCTCCAAACTCTAATTCGAGTCCTTGCAGCACGTGGCGACGTGCGCACGATAGCATTACGTCGAGCTGGAGCGCCTCGATGGAACTTTCGGACTGAACTCAACGTTGCTGCTGTTTCTGTGACCACTGCGCAGCACCGGACGCTGATGCCGATTCAGAGCAGGGTTCACGGCCTCTCGATCCAACTTGCCACTCTCCCAAGACTCGCCGATAGGAAACGCCACCACCACCGTTGCATTAGAGGGAATAGAGAGCGTGAATCGGTCGACGAGCAGGCGACGCTTGCCACCAGACGCGGGGAGTGACACGGTGAAGCTGAAACTCTCGAGTGATTCCTGACCACAGCCCGTTACTCTCTGCCTGCCCTTCTCTCGCCTTTCGCCTCCATGGCATTTTCCTCGCCACCTCATACCAAACATGCGGTCGATCCAACGCTAGCTCATCCGTGCCAGCACGCAGCCGACCCCTCGCTCTCCCATCGGTTTCCAGCCCTAACTGGTCGGCACTGTGACTCTCCGCACCACGCGCAGACCGCCCACTTTCCAACTCGCCCATTTGGCGGCACCAACCAGCTCTTGCTGGTACAAACAGCAAAACGCCAATTCGCAGCCCCTGCGCCAGCTCACCATGCTGTCGCTGAAGACTTGGCTCGCCATCTGCGCCGTCGTGTCCGGCGTGGCGCAGGCCGCCGGCGCCGTTGCAGGCAACTGCACGACTGGTCACATCCAGAGCAGGATCCGCCGCGGTCTTGCGAAATCGCGCAGTGTCAACCTCGGTGCATGGCTCGTCAGCGAGTACTGGATGTCCTACGAGTCGCCGCTCTTCACTAACGTCCCGGCGGAGGTAGCCGTGGGCGGCGAATACGCCATCATGAAGCGGCTTGGTCGTGATGCAGGCACCGCCGCGTTCCAGAACCACCGAAACTTCTGGATCACGGAGACCGAGATCGCCGCCATCGCTGCTGCCGGACTCAACACCGTCCGCGTCCCTGTCGGTTTCTGGATCGTGTGCGACGACGACTCGCCGTCGTACGAGTACGGACTGCGCTCGGGTTGTGTCCAAGACCAGTCGGCGGCCCCCAGCAGCTCGCAGATCAACACGTACGCGCGCGGCTCGCTCGCGTACTTGGACAAACTGGTCAACGACTGGGCGGTCAAGTACAACCTGGCCGTCATGCTGAGCCTGCACTCGCACCAAGGCAGCCAGAACGCTTACGAGCACAGCTCCCCGATCGCGCTCGGCAGCAACACGTGGTCCACAAGCACGGCGAACAGCGACAACTCGATCAACTTTGCGACGTTCCTGGCGAAGCGCTACCAGTCCAGCGAGGCGTTCCTCGGTATGAACATCATGAACGAACCGCGCATCGACAGCGGCCGGGACTACACGGCTCAGCAGGAGTTCCTCAAGACGTACTACAAGAACGCGTACAAGTCCATCCGCGGTGCAGGACTGCATTCGATCATTGTTGTGTCCACCATGATCTCCGAGCAGAGCTGGGATCACCTCGCCGGCCTCCTCGACGACGGTAGCTACACGAACATCTGGCACGAGCTGCATCCGTACTTCATTTGGGGATACGAGAATGTGCCGGAAACCGAGATCCTACGTCTCCTGGACACATACCGCGACAACAACCTCATCCCATCGGCCAAGAACACGAACATTCGCCTGTTCCTGGGTGAGTGGTGCATGGGTGGACCTCCGGACGAGAACGGCATCTTCTCCAACATGGACAACTTCCACGAGCTCGGCCGCAAGCAGCTTGCAATGTTCAACCAGTACGCGACGGGTGGATGGTCGTTCTGGTCGTGGCGCCACTCGAATGATGCGACCGGCAAGCGGACTGGTTGGTCCATGCGCCAGCTGCTCAAGGAAGGAGACCTCGTGCTGGCGTAGTGCGGACGAGGGACGCGGTCGATTCGCATTACTGCTAGGTTGGCTCGGTGATCGACGGAATATTGACGTTTGCCTACCACACCGTCGCGGTGAGCAAAGCAGTCGAGCTCGCGCGGTTTGCGTCTGCGTTTAGATGGTTGTCAGCCATGGAACTAGCAAACCTGTGCCATTGAACAGTCGGCTGCACGCACTGCATCGCTTTGGAGCCGCCAGTCACAGACTGTTGGCTAGGACTGAGTAACCCTGCAGCCAGCAGATCAATCACCTCTTCGACTCGATGGGTTTGGTCCGCCAGCACTCGCGTTCGCTGCATAGACCGGATCCGAGTTGGACCTCTGCCTCCCCTTCGCCATATCTCCATGGCAACACGCCGTCCGCCTGCACAGACTCATGGACACCGCCAGCGACGCCAGCGTGCGATTCCAGCTGCACAAGCACTCCTGAAGGGACTTGAGGGTACGCTGGACGCGGATATACTGGGCTGTGCCAGCGGCTGCCATGATCGCAATGTCTCCCCAGATGCGAAGAATCATTCCTGCCTTAGCGTGTGGCCCGTTGGCGCTCCTCCAATTGACTCTGGTGCGTTCTCAGACTCGATGGACTTTGCGAGCTCAGACAGAAGTGGCATGACATGTCCCGGCGCAGGCCGCTGGATATTTTGGACGTGGTGCAACTCCGGCGACTCGCTCTGCAAGCACTCGATCGCCAGACTCCGCTCGATGCTCAAGAGCGGAGAACTCGCGCTGCCGCATCGAGCTCAGTCCATTCCGTCACTGAATGGCGAGGTGCTGTTGTCAGACTGCTGTAGTCTACCGAGGGCTGCGCCAGTCGCTCGGATGGAAGCCCGGAGAGAGCTGGTCTGCCCTGCGATCGGGCTCTCACCCGCGGAAGAAGCTAGGCGATGCCCTCGTGCATCTTCATCGAGTGGCATGCCGTGCAGTAGCCAGCGCTCAGTGGCTCTGCGCCACGGATCGCCGGAGCATTTTGCTGTTGCGATGCGGAGCGGGCGGTGGCGCTGTCGTCTGCTTTCGCGGCCCTGTCCACCGCCTGCCTGGGCGACAGGATGAGAATCGCTTGGGATAGCGCAGGAGTATGCAGCCGCAGCAGTGTGACAGCTGTCAAAACGAGTGACACTTGTGAATTGATTCTGTTCACAGAGCTTGGCGTATCGCAACCAGCCCTCAAAACCATATTCAAGACCGCATATTGTATGTGTGTTTACGGCGTGCGCGACGCCGCACCGCACTGCTCGGATTGTGCAGGAGTATCGCCTCACTTGCCAGGGATCTTCCGTTGTCGCACGATGAGAGATCACCTGGCCGGCCAAGCGCCACAATCCAATCAGAGCAACTGGAGCGCCAGAGGTGCGGAGTGACGGATCCATGGCGTCGCCCCGCGTCGCGCTGCCGCGGTTGCTGCTGCTACTGCTGCTGCTGCTGCCATTGGTTCTGCTGACGTCGCTGACGAGAGCGGAGGCCGTCAACGCGTCTGCGGTCACCAATGCACCAGCGCCGTGGGATCTCGTCGAGGGTATAGACGGCTGCGCGCTGTGCCGTGGTGGGGACTGCTCGCGCGCGGTCAACAACCAGTCGGCCGGCGTCTTCTGCGGGGAGCTGCAGGGCTCCCATCAGCCGTGCTGCTGCGCGTACGTGACGACCTGCGCCGTGGACCAGTTCTACGACTCGTGCCAGTGCAAGGAGCCCGACCAGCTCGAACGCGCGCTCTTCGCCTTCTGGCGCTGGGGCCTGCTCGCACTCGCCGCCGTCGCTTTCTTCCCCTTCTCGGTCCTGCTGGAGCTGCTCGCGCGTCTCCTCGCCGTGGTCGGACTGCACTGTCGGAGCCTGCGCGAGGCGCTGGCTCCTGCGAGCAAGACGTGCTGGAGCAGCGCACGACCGTCCGTTGCGCCTGCGTACACCGTTGTTCCAGATGACGAGACTCGCGCCGACGCCGAGATCTGCTGATCGACGTTGCAGCGTCGAGTCGCGCGGACGTCACAGCGCGACGTCGAGCGTATCGTGTAATATAGTGCGTTACCCCGCGTCCGCCCATCTAGGGAAACAGGAGCGTGCTCGATCGCTGGGCATGGCGCGACGGGTTGTGAGTGACGCGCGGTGTCCTGCACGGAGCGCCGACCGAAGCTGCAACCAGGTCAAGGAGCATGTTGCGGGTAGACCCGTAGAGGTGCGCTTGCGCAACGCAATCCTGCAACTCGACTGATTGGTGGTGTGGTCCACTTGGTGTAATGACCTGAGAAATGGACTCGCTCTCTTGTAAGCGAGCAGGACAGTTGGAAGAGGAGCGAGGCGAGCGGCTCCGGACCGCAGCGCACCGCCATGACGCCGTTACCGGGCCGCGCGCGGCTGCTCCTGCTGGTGGCTGTCGTTGCACTGCATCTGAGACCAAGGGAAGCGCGCGCTCTGGAGATGGTGGCGCTCGGGGACTCGAACTCGGACGCGGACGCGGACGCGGATGCGGACGCGCGGTACTTCCGCGCGACCCACCTGCACGACCCGGCGCATTCGGTGCAGGATCCTGAGCGCTTGTACTACTACTACTCACCGGCAGACTACGGCTGCGCTCTGTGCCGCAACACGGAGAACTGCTCGCTGGCACTGCACAACCGCTCGGACGGCGTCTTCTGCGGGGACGTGCTTACGTCGCTGCGGCCGTGCTGCTGCGCGTTCCGCAACGAGTGCATGACGACCATCTTCTCGGACTCGTGCGAGTGCTTCGACGCCGCGCAGGAGGAGCAACTGCTCAACACGCGCTTCTACCTCTTCGTGGTGCTCACAGCCGTCGCCTGGGTCCTACTCATCTACGACAAGATGTGCGCCGGGCCGTACAAGGTCATGAACAGCAACCACCAGGCACTCGCCAGCACACCTTCGGCCGCCGCGACCAACAGGCGCGTGCCCGCCGCGGCGGACGACGACGCTGACAGCGACCGCGAAACGATGAACACTGTCGGTGAAGAGGACACGCTGCGGCCGCGGGACGCACCGAACAGCAACACTCGCGCTTCGCCGGTGGCGTCATCACGGACCGATGCCGCAACGGAGGCACCGGACTCGGAAGCCATGGACCGCGTCCATGTCGCGGTTGAGACTGGCGCGTCTCCGCCCGGGTCGCAGTCCTCGTCTCCGTCTAGCCGGGCAGCAGACCGTGACGGACGCGAGGGCTCTCGCATGGAGGCGGGTGTCCAAAGCGTGTGATCAATGGAAGCGAATCAATTACTTTGGGAATGTATGGAGATGGCGAAGTGGACCCCGGCACTCATCGGGTGTTAGCTAAATAGGAACGGCATGCCACACGCATGGTCGACACGGAGCTATCTCTATGCAGATCGACACCTACGCGACGCGGTCCATTTGCATCTCCTCTACTGGCCCTGGTCGCGACACCGACTCGCCGTCCGACTCCAGTTCCACCTGGACGTCCGGTGTTCGAGCCACAGGTGACATGCCGAGCAGCAGCGGCGCGCCGGTTGACTCGCCCAGCGAGTCCTCCTCCTCCTCCTCCTCCTCCTCGGAGTCGGAGAAGAGCGTCGCCGGGCGAGCCGGGACCGCCGTCTTCCGTCGCCGCCGCCGCCTGTACTTGTCCTTCATCTTGAGGATGCCTTTGTCCAAGGCGTCGTACACGACCTGGCTGCGCCGGAAGTCGCGGCAGCACTCCACCCAGTCGTCGACAAACGTGGCGATGACAAACAGCGCGAGGTACACGCTCAGGTGGATCAGGATCTCCGTCGACACCGATATCTGCGTGTCCTCGTACTCGGGCGTGGCCGCGTCTTGTGCCTGCAGCCGGTCGCGCGCCGATCGGTAGAAATCCTCGTCGCTCGCGCACTCGCAGACCGACGACGTCTGGGTGACGAGGCACTCGGCCTGGTACGAGCAGCAGCACGGTTCCTTGGATGCCGCGAGGTCGCCGCAGAAGACGCCGGACGCCGCATTGCCCACGGCGATGGAGCAGTTGCCGCTGTTGCGGCATAGCGCGCAGCCGCCGAAGCCCTCGGCCGCGTCGCCGAGCACCTGCTCCGCCGCGCTAGCCAATACAGGCGGCGCGCTCGCGTCCAGACCCGCCGCGCGCGCAGCACCGGAGCCCAGCAGCGCTGCGAGCGGGAGCATCAGCAGCGAGCGGTGCATGGTGCCATGCGCTGCCACGGCGAAAGAGCGAGTGACGCGGCGCAGACATGCACCGCGCCGGTCGACAAGAGAGCGGTCCCATGACCGATGGTGAGCCCGATGCGGCGCCTCTACATCACGCGGTCCGCAAACAGCGTGGGCCACCTCCAACCCTGTCTTGATTTGTGTTGACCACTCCAGACTGCTTCGAGTCTAAACCTATGTATACCACACTACCCGAAGATCCAGCCCTTCGGATGTATGCCGCGCCCCTGCCTGCGAGCATGCAAGAGGCGTCTCGAGCAGGCGCGGCGCCCCCAGGATGCGAAGCCCTTCGGCGCGTCGCCACGCCGCTCCCTTCGCGGTCGTCAACGATCGATCGCAGGCCCGTCCGTCAGCCGCAGCGCTATTTCCAGATACCCGGGCGGTCGCCGGCAAATTCGGGCCAGTGCGCGACTGGGTACACCCGGCGCACTAACGGCTCGCGCGTCTGGCCTTCCGTTCTAGGTGCGCCTCCCACTGTAACGACTGCTCGGCGCTCGGCCCCACTCGCCGGTCCGCCGCCATGGAGACCCTGAGCGCCAAGGCGGCGCTGCTGCTGCTGGCGCTGGCGCTGCAGATCGGCGTGCAGCCGCTGCTCATGGCGCGGTTCGCGCGGCAGGCGGCCGACGTGCGGCTGTGCGTGGGCGTCGTCGAGGCGCTGAAGCTCGTGCTGGCGCTCGTGCCGCTGGCGCTCAGCGGGCGGCTGGGCGAGGAGCTGCGCGCCTGGCGCTTCGACACGGCGGCGCAGACGACGGTCGCACCCGCGCTCATCTACGTGCTGCAGAACTGCCTCAACCAGAGCGCCGTCGTGCTGCTCGACGGCGTCACCTTCAACGTGCTCAACCAGACCAAGATCATCTGGACCGCCGCCTTCGTCTACTGGATGCTCGGTCGCGCGCAGTCGCGCATGCAGATGCTCGCGCTCGCCATTCTCTGCGCCGCGGCCGTCGTCATGACCCTGCCGGCGTCGGCGGCCACGCCAGCGCGCGCCAGTGCCGGCGGGGGGAGCAGCAGCAGCAGCGACGCCGATGCCGACGCCGCGTTCGTCTCGGGCGCCTACCAGGCCGTGACGGCCGCGGTGCTCTCGGCGCTGGCCGGCACCATCATTCAGCGCGGGCTGCAGACGCAGAAGCGCAACACGTACATGGTCACGATGGAGCTCAGCGTGCTGGGCCAGCTCACGCTGCTCACGTGGGCCGCGTGCGAGCGCCTGTGGGCCGCCCAGGGCTCGGCAGCCGCTCCGCGCGACGAGCGCGCGCCGGCCGGCATCTGGGACGGCTGGACGCCCATGACGGTTGTGGCGCTGCTGTGCCAGGCGCTCGGCGGACTCACGGTCGGCTTCGTCATCAAGCACTGCGGCAACGTGCAGAAGAGCTTCGCCGTCGTGCTCGGCATGATCATCAGCGCCGGACTCGAGCACGTGGTCAACGGCAAGCCCTTCGGCGCCGAGATGCTCGCGGCCGTGCCCTTGGTCGCGCTCAGCACCTTCCTATACGTGTCGAACCCGCCCAAGGACGGCGTCGCCGACCCCGCGGGCGACGCGGCCGAGAAGGCCGACGCGCAGCCGCGCCTGCTCCGCGTCGCGTGGTGCGCGCGGTGCGTCCGGCCGGCGGTGCGGCCAGGGACGCACACGTACATCCAGGTGTCGGCCGAGCCGCCAGTCGCGAGCACGCGGGCAGAGGAGCTCTCGAAGCCCGGCGGCGCCGCGGCGACCGGCGGCAGCAGCGCCAAGCGAACTATTTAGGCTCACGGCCACCAAAGCACATGAACATGTCTTTACTCCACAGCGCGCAGGCGGCGCGGGCGGCGGCGCGGAGCCTGGTCGCCCGCTGCTCGCCGGGGCCGCGCGAGACTAGGAAATATTGGCGGGCTTGAACACGTTGAAGCCGTCGCCGGCCGTGCTGACGAGCACGCCGGGGCACTGGCTGTGGAAGTGGAGCTCCTTGATGTCGGTCTGGCCCTGGTGGATGAAGAGCAGCTGCGGCGGCAGGTCGAGCTTGTCGCCGCCGCCGGCAGCCGCCGCCTCCGGGTCCTCCTCGACCGACATATCCCAGACCGAGATCTGGTTGTCGGCGCCGGCGGCGGCGAGCACCGACTCATCGGTCGGGTGCCACTCGATCGACGTGACGGGCGCCGTGTGGTAGCGGAAGTGCGCGACCGGGCTCTCGGGCCGGAAGCTGCGCAGGTCCCAGATCTTGAACGAGCCGTCGTCCGAGCCGGACGCGAGCAGGTAGGCTACGTTGCGGTTCCACGAGAGCACATTCACGTCGTCGGCGTGCGCCGCCACGTCCAGCATGCTGCCGGCCTTGCGCCGCGTGTCCCAGATGCGCACCGAGCGGTCGGCCGAGCACGAGGCGAAGACGGTCGCCTCGGTCGGGCTCCACTGCAGGTCCTCGACCGAGCCCTTGTGCCCCGTGAACGGCACCTTGTCGACGCTCCACGCGGCCTCGGCGTTGCTCCACAGGTAGATGAACTTGCTGCAGTCGCCCGTGACGAGCCGGCCCGCCTGCACGGGCGACCAGTCCATCGCGAAGCCCTCGTCCGCGTGCCCCGAGAAGGTGAAGAGCGGCGCCTGCTTGGCCGCCAGCGGCGCCGACAGCGTGCCGTTGAGCGACTCAAGTTGCTGGCCGATGTCCCACAGATGCACCTTCTTCACGTCCGACCACGTGGCCACGACGTTGGGCGCCTGCGGCATGGACCGGATGCGGTTCACGCCGCCGCGGTGCGGGATCGAGCGCGACTCGAGCACCGGGTCGCCCTCGGTCGCGTCCTCGTCTTCATCCTCCGACTCATCGTCCGACTCCTCGCTCGCCTTGGTCTTGTGCAGCTCTGACATCTTCATGACCGTCACCTGGTTCTCCTCGGGCTTGCTTGCCTGCGTGCCCGCCACCACGTACATGGTCATGGGGAACTACCTCGCACACAGACAACCAGCCAGCCAGCCAGACAGACAGACAGACAGACAGACAGACAGACAGACAGACACGCCGCGAGCAAGTCAGTCGTTCGATCGATCGTCCGCGCGTACGCTGCGCCAGGCGCCGCCGGGAAAGACACTCACCCGCGTGCGCACGGCGCCGAGGTTGTCGCGCACGATGTCGATGCTGAGCGAAGGCCACTCGGCCGTCATGGCGTAGTACATGTCGTACGCACTGGCGTCGTAGTCCAGCACCTCGTCCTCGCCGAGCGCGTCCACGCCGGGCATGAAGACTTTCTTGACTGGCTCGGCCGGTTCATCGCCGTCCATGTCCACATCCTCCTTGCTCGCTGCGCCGCGCTCGCCCTCCTCGTCGCTATCGCCGTCGCTGTCGACCATCTCCTCGTCCTCGAGGTCGTCGCCGAACGGATCCTCGAACACGAGCTCCTCGGCCTTCTCCTCGCCGCTCGCCGCGCGGTTGGCACGCCTCTTCTGGCCAGCGCCAGCCTCCTCCACCACGCGCTTCTTCTGGACGCCGTGCATCGCTCCTCCTCTTGCTGCTGCTGCTGCTGCTGTAGGCGCCGGGCCGAGCGCCAGACCGGGCAAGTGGCGGATGGCGGCCGTGCGCGTCAAAATGGCTGGTCTTGGCGTCGGCGACACTCGTGGCTCCATAAAAGCACGCTTTACGCCATACTATTGGTAAAAACTCTGCATATTCCACCAATGAGCGCGGCGGAAACGAGCGCTCGGCTTTCGGTGGTCTGCCCCTCGAGCCCAGAGCGTGGGGCGAATGACCGGCATGGCGATGGTCCGAGGCGCCGCGCGGACCGCCGCGGCCAGGCGCGCGCTGACTCGAGCGGCGAGCGGCGCGGCCGGGCGGCAGGGGGACGCGGCGGTCCTGCGCGAGGCCGTGAGGTGAGCGCGTGGCAGCTGCGCGCGCGCAGGCGGCGGGAGCGAGCCGCGAGTGCTGACGACGCGCCGGTCGCAGGCGGGCGGACTACGACCACTACCTCTGCGGCTTGCTGCTGCCGATCCAGACGCGGCCAGCCTACTTCGCGATCGTGAGCCGCGCGCGTGTATTGGTGCGCGGTGCGCGTCGCAGGCGCTGACGCTGACGCAGACGCTGAGTGCCGCAGCGCGCGATGAACGCCGAGGTGGCGAGCATCAAGGACTCGGTGCGCAGCAACCACCTGACGGGCAAGATCCGGCTGCAGTGGTGGCGCGAGCGCGTCTTCGCGCTGTACGACGCGCCGGGCGGCGCGGCCGCGCGCGAGACGCTGCTGCTGGGCGAGTTGGGCCGCGCGGTGCAGCGCCACGGGCTCACACGCCGCTGGTTCGAGCGCCTGCTGGACGCGCGAGACCAGGACCTGGACGTTGACCAGCCCTGGTCGCTCGCGGAGCTCGAGGCGTATGCCGACAAGACGGCAGCGTCGCTCCTATACCTCACGCTCGAGTGCCTGGGCGTGCGCAACAGCGCCGCAGACCGCGCGGCGGGCCACGCCGGCGTGGCGATCGGCCTGGCGACGCTGCTGCGCGCCACGCCCTTCCTCGCGGCGCGGCGGCAGGCCTACTTGCCGGAGGAGCTCCTGCGCCAGGTGCGTCGCGCCGTGTCGCCGCGCTGGCGAACTCCTGCTCGACAGTGCGGGTCGTGGCGCTGACGCAGACCGCGTGTGGCGAGCAGCACGGCGTCGGTCTGCAGGAGCTGCTGGCGGCGGCGGAGACCCCGGAGGAGGGGGCGAAGGCCGCTCCGGTGGTGTTCGAGGTTGCGTGCCGCGCCATGGAGCACCTGCGCGAGGCGCGCGCGCTGGCGAGCGACGTGCCCAAGCAGGCGAAGCCCGCGCTGCTGCCGCTCGTGAGCACGTCCTGGTTCCTGGACGAGCTGGAGCGAGTCAACTTCAACGCGTTCGACCCGCGGCTGCACCAGCGCAGCGTCGTGGACCTGCACTTCCAGGTGCTCAAGCACTACTTCCTGGGCAGATATTAGTCGCCAACAGTGCCGCGAGCAGGGACTGAGAGACCTGCGAGACCTGCGAGGGGGGTCGTCAACAGAGCGCGGGATCGTCGCAACCCGATCGTGTTTCGCCTGGCGGCTAGCGCGCGTCGCTTCCCTGGAACTTGCTGGTAATAAAGGCCACTCGGGTGGCGTCAGCGCGCCGTGGCGCTGCTCGAGGGTCCAGCACGGGAGAGTCGGTGGCGCGCGGCCACGCCCACGGCCAACGGGACCGGTCGGACGAGTCGCTGTCACTATATCCGCTGCTTCTTGTAGTCGCTCTCGCGGCCCTGGCCCGGCCCGCCCTGCTTCTGCTGCTGCGGCTGCTGCGCTTGCTGCTGCGCTTGCTGCCCGGCGCCGCCGGCCGTTCGCCGCTTCGCGTCCAGCGCCGCCAGTTGGCCCTGCAGCTGGTCCTTCTTGAGCTTGACGCGGTTCTCGAACTCGAAGCCGCTCTTGAAGTAGTCCAGTCGCGACGGCGCCGAGATGTGCAGCAGCTCCTCTTCGATCGCGCACGCCTGTTCCAGCCGCCCAGCACAACACATGCAACATACACGCGTACGCGCTTGCTGTGTCAGTCATTGCCGTCGAGGGCTCCCAGACGGGCTCCCAGACGCGCCGGCGACGGACGCACCACTTGTAGAAGGTCCTCGTAGGTGGAGCAGCGGCTCGTGTAGGCGTCCCGGATCTTGGAGCGCACGGCCTGGCGCTCCTCGATGGTCAGGAACATGCGCCAGTCCTGCATGGAGGCGGACGACTGCGACACGCTCCGGGTGGCCGGCACGGCGCCAGCGCCGCCTCCGACTGGCATGCCCGCGCCGCCGCGCAGGCCGCCGGCCGCGCTCGGGCGGTTGTACGCGCCAGAGGACGTCACTGCGCGCAGCATCTGCGGCGGGTTCGTGCTGGGCGTCGCGTGCAGCACCGACGGGATCGCGTTCATGCCGCCCACGGCGCCGGCCGCGCCGCCGCTCAGCGTGCGCTTCAGTGGCGGGATCGTCGTCGTCACGGGCACCGCGCCGTTTGGGCCGCCGCCCGAGTGGTCCTTCATGGGCGCGAGGTTCATCCTCCCTGCCTCTTTGCCTGCTTGCCTGCTTGCCTCTCCGCCTGCTGCTCGGCTGACTGCCCGCCCGCCCGCCTGCCTACCTGCCTGCCTGCCTGCCTGCCTGCCTGCCTGCTTGCCGGCCGCTGGATTTTCCCGATAGTGCGTGATCCAGGCGGAAGGCGCGAGGCGAGTCTCTTGCAGAAAGTATAGGCGGCGCGAGGCGTTCTTATGCCGGCGTGGGGGAGGTTTCTCATGCTATCAAACCTCGCAAGTGAGGTTTTTCACATTGCTGAAGGGATAGGGCGAAGAGGCGCATCGTGATTGGCTCCTGGAGAAAAATCGAGCTTGGTCATGTGACGAGGTGGGCTGTCAGGCGGACGCGAGCGATCTGCCAGGGCAGCCAGCACGGCTCGAGCGAATCCGTCGACGCCATGAAGCACGGCTGACTAGCGCGCCGATGAGTGGGGCCACACGACCGGCTGGAACGCGTCGCAGAAGTCGTCGAAGCGCGCGCTCAGTGAGGCCTCGAGGCGGCGCACCGCGGCGCTGGGCGGCTGGTAGCCACTCGCGCGCTGGAGCCGCCATCGCATCGCCGCCTCGCGCATCTTGGCGTCCTCCAGTTCCTGCTGCAAGTGCTCTGCGCGACTGAAGCCTGGCGCAGGGAGGACCGATGCGCCGCCTTGGCGCTGCCTGCGCTGCTGGCTCGGCTGCTGCTTCGGCTGCTGCTTCCTCTTTGCTGGCGGTGGTGTCTTTCGTGCGGCCGATCGCCGGCGGTCGCCCCCGCTCTCGCTGCCGCCTCTGCAGTGGCTACTCCCTTCCGCGCTTCCGCCTCTTACCCGATCGATAAGCCGCTCTCGCCACTCGTCTGTCAACACGAACCCGTACTCATACTCATCGTTGTCCTCGTCCTCGTCCTCCTCGTCGCTTCCTGCTACCGCGCGGATGCCATACTGGTCGCGAAGATCGGTCGGGTCGACGCCGCGAGGCTGATGAACAGGCGGCATAGTCCCGAGTTCGCAGCCTCCAATACTGTCAAAACTTAGCGGAGTCCTCGGCGTGAGCCATTGTGTGTGCTCTGCGCTCCGGAACACGCGCGGCCACGCCTCCACGAACGGGTACGGCGGCGGGATGAACCCGTTCATACCCCTCGCTCGCTCGCTCACTTGCTCACGGACTCGCGAACTGAGTGAAGATAGCTCTCTCGAGTAACGGTACTGTGTCCCGTATATTTGGCACTTTGGTACTCTCTGGAAGTCGGCTTTTGATTGGTTGCCGCGCGACGAGCAGTGCCGCCAACCCATTCGTTCGAGCAGCTCAATCGGGAATCCGTGGCCGTGCGCTCGCGAGGTCCTTGTCGCCGTCGGGACGCAATGCCGCCGCAGAAGAAGCGCGGACGCGAGGGCAGGAGCGGCGTGGCCGGGAAGAAGCCGGCGGCGTCCAGCGACGACGCGGAGGAGGTGGAGATGATGGAGCAGGACGCATCGGAGGACTCGGACTCGGACGACTCGGACGACGACTTGACGTTCGCGGCCACGGCAGGCGACGAGGAGGACGACGACGGGGATTCAGACGAGGACGAGGACATGGAGGGCGCGGGAGGTCCGAGCGCCGCCGCCGACGGCCGCAGCGTGAATGTGGAGTTCGTGTTCTCGGACCCACGAGAGGCGCATTTCCACAGCGTGAAGCAGTTCCTGCTGGCTTACATGCCGCCAACGCAGCCATTCGACGTGTCGGGGCTGGCCGACGCCGTGGTGAACCAGGTCTCGACCGGCACCATGGTGTGCATGGAGGGCGAGGACGACGTGTACGGCTTCATCACGGCGCTGAGTCTGCAGCGGTACGCGCAAACCACGAGCATACAACAGATCACGCAGTACGTGGCCAAGAAGTGCCCGACGGCACTGCTACCGCGCCTACAGGAGATCCTGGGCAGCAAGGCGGTCGGCCTCGTGATCAATGAGCGCATGGTCAACCTCCCGTACCAGCTCGTGCCCGCGCTGCACTCGGCGCTCCACGAGGACATCGAGTGGGCCATTGAGAACGAGGACACGCCCGAGCTGCGCGCGAGCTTCCAGTTCGACTACTTTCTGCTGCTCGCGTCCTGCGCGGTCGAGAAGAGCGGCAGCGGTGCCGGCAAGGGCAGCAAGAAGACCAAAACTGCCTACGCGCAGACGGCCAAGTTCTTCCACAACTTCGAGGACGAATTCCTCGAGCAGGAGGCCGAGCTTTCCTTCGCCTTCGACACGCCCGTGGGCGACCGCGAGGCGGTCGACAAGACCACCAAGACCACCGTCGTCATGCTCATCGAGCGCGCCAAGCACAAGGCCGCGCTGGCGCAGATCGCCGCCATGATCAATGCGTAAATGCATCCTGCGCAGTATTTAGCCCCTCCAGAAGGATGACTGACTGCCTGTCTAGTACTCCCGCGCGTTCGTCTCCATCCAGTCCGTCGCCAGCCCGATGCTGTTGCGCAACCTCATGAGCTCGCGCGCCTCCTCCGGCCGCAGGAACTTCCGCGTGAGCGGCTGTAGCCCTAGCTCATCGTTCCTGCCGTCCTTCTCGTGCTCATTGCTGCCTCTCGAGCGACCGACGCTGGTGTATGCCAGTGTGGACTCGCGAGAGACGCCTCGGTGCCACCGCGAAGGGCTCGAGCGGAGCGGAGACAGCGGTGATAGCTTCCACTCTCGGCCGTCCGATCCGGAGTTTGCGTTCTTGCGTCGCGTATCGATCAATGGCGCTCCGGAGGGTTTCACTGGAGTCTTCTCAAGATGTTTCCGAATTGAGGCGCGGTGGAGTGACGCCGGAGGAAGCGAGCGCAGTTTCTGCTCGAACGCTTGGAGCTTGGCGCGTTGCCTCGTCATCGGAGAGGCAGGGGCAGGGTCTGGACGGCCACGCGCAAAGCTTCCGGCGTTCAGGCGGAGTGTCCACGCGTCGCGTCGACTGTGGTCTCTGTCGCAGACTCGCGCCGCTCCATGGACGTCGTGAGACTCCATCTCACCAAGCAATTCGCACTGCGTTTGCTGCTGAAGCCGCTTCACGGCTGCCAACACCGTGCGGTCGCACTCCTCGCGCTGGCGTCGGACGGCATCGCTCATCTCTCGTCGGATCTCAGCCACCTTCGCTTGGTGCTGCTTCTCCAGCACCTCCAGCCGCAGCGAGTAGCTCTGGACACGCCGCCATTGTCGTTAGATCCGGAACAGGACATACAGATCCATTCGATGCCGACAACCTCCTCGATCAGGCGCGTTTGCGTCTCCAACGTCTGGCGCTGGCGCGACTTGACCACCTGCAGCTCCTCGATCGCTCCTCGCATCGCGCACTCGCGCTGGTTCGCGCCTAGTTCAAATATCGGAGACATCAGCATCAATGAAATGCGATGAGTTCGCCTCAACGATGGCGAGGCGTACTGGAGTCCCGCTGCGCCGATAGGAGCTCCACTTGCTCGCACAGCGCGCGGATCTGCTCGTCAATTTCTTCCTGCAGGGGTCCTACCGTCGCCACTTCAACCCTCATTGTCGACACATCCTGCCTTTGCAGTCGTCCGTTCGTATCAACTTGCTGGCTTTCGTCCCGAGCTCGCTCGTGCCACTCGCTTCTGCGTGACCTCTGTCGTCTCGCCTCGCTAGCGTCGTCCGCGTCGTCCGCGCTCTCGTACTCTCGACGAGGCCATGCTGGCGACGGCGAAACGGAAGCTTTCGACGACCGCTGTGACGCCCCCGGACGGCTTAGGAAGATGCGCCGCAGTCGTCGGAATTTGCGTTGTGCGCTGGCGTCGCCGAGCATTCGGAGAGAGACGCCGTCATCCTCACTCGATGCGCTCGAGTCACTTGCATCGGAGCTCCTTGAGCATCGACCGCGTCGGCTGCTGCCGCCGCTGCTGCAGTCGCTCTCGCTGCTCATGCGCGACTTGAAGCGGTTGCAACGTCCCTTCGCTCAGTGGCAACCGTGAATGGCAAGTAAATTTGGCGTGTCCCATTCGAGCCTCGTCCCGAGTGGCGCCACCAGCTGCGACCCAAAGGAGCGCTTCCCCCTCTTTTCTCGTCAATGTCGCCGCCCAGTGCCGCTCGCATCCAACAGGAGCATTCCTCCACTCTGCAACTCGCACCAAGAGCACAACGGCGGCAATAGACACCACTCCAATCATGCAAGTCGTGTCCACGATGGTCGGGCTCACCCGAGGTGTGGTGGCGCACGTGATCGCTATTGTGGTGCGTGCTTTCCACCTCTCGGCGTTGATTCCGGCCGCACTCCGACTCAAACGGCCGGAAAGAGAGGCGGCGGCGGTAGTCGCTGTTCTCCACGACGGAGAGGAGTATGTGTCGACGACCGTGGTGATCGAGGCGTGCGACTCCGAATCTGCCAAGGCAGTGGAGTACATTGAAGCGGTTAAGCTCGAGGTGGTGGGACCTGCTGAGGCAGTCACCACGAAAATGCGAAACACTGACGAGTGCATGGCGGCCACGGACGTGTCGAGCAACAGCGAGTCGCCGCTCGGGTCCCTGGAGCCCGACGAGGAGGTTCTCGAGCTGAGTGACAACGAGGGGATAGCGAAAGGCATCTCTAGCACACACAAGACACTCGACGATAGCGGTAGTTCCGTTTCACCGAGCGCTATCAACGTCGTAGCGCTTGAGGAGAAGGGGAGTCGGCTCGATCTCAATATCGCGGCGGGGGAACAGTGCGGTACGGGGAAGCTGTTCGTGTCGACGTTCAAGAACGTGGGAGACTCGACGACCACTGATGGATCGATAGCAGTTGTGCATGAAGTTTTGGTGAAGGACAGCTTCTCCAGCAGCCTCATATTGCGCGGGAATGACACGGAGCCAGGTAAGGTGGAGGGGCGAGATGAAGACGCATTGAGCGACCACGCGTCGATCGAGACAAACGCGACCGAGACGTCGGGGATCAACCGGATCCGCGAGCTCGTCGAGTCGACCGAGACCGTCGAAGACGCAGTGGAGTCGAATACCGTCGAGAGAGGTGATGCTGGCGCCGCGTCCAAGTCGGAGTGGCGAGGAGCGACGCACCGACACGGGGGGTTGTCGAGTGCGTCATCCATCTCGTCCGAGGACGAGGCTAACGTGCTGCGGGCCCATACGAGCGCGCCGTCGTTCCTCCCCGAGCTCGTGATGGCGTCGGTGGCCACGGCGACGCTCTAAACCGAGTGCGGCGTGCTGTTGTCTGCTGGAGTTGGGGCCGCGTGCGTCACGAAGATACGCCTGTGAGGGATACGATTGGTTGATTGGCTTGGAATATCGTGTCAGGATTGGACGAAACTCTCTCCCCTCGTTCCGACCAACCAGTTGAAACACGAGCCTGGATAGCGAGCGCAATCGGCATCATGACGTGGCCAGCGATGGCGCGGCGGCGACTGCTGCTCCTGCTGCTGCTGCTGGTCGCTTCCCTGGCCGTCGCGAGCTCCTACTCGTCCTCCTCACCGACGCGCGGGGTTACTCACGGCGAGTCCGTCGGCCGTCGACCCGTCCCGAGCGCCGCAGACATCAGCGACGAGGAGGACGAGGACGAGGACGAGGACGACCCGTGGGAGCTCTTCGGCCGTGCCGCCGACCCCGAGGCGCACGAGCCAGCGCCGGCGCGCGCGTGCGCGGCGTCGCTGCCGGCCGCGCGGCTGGACGACGACTACTGCGACTGCGAGGCGGACGGCAGCGACGAGCCGCACACGGCCGCGTGCTCCCACGTGGTCGGCGGCGACCGGCGGTTCGCGTGCCGCGTGGGCGACCAGCGCGTGCCGCTCGCCTTCGTGGGCGACGGCGTGTGCGACTGCTGCGACGGCAGCGACGAGCCCGCCGCGGCCGCGTGTCCGGACGCGTGCCTGGCGCACTACCGGCGCGCACGCGACCGGCTGGCGGCGGCGGCGGCGGCCATCGATCGGGGCCTCGCCGCGCGCGACGCGTACCTGCTGCAGGCGCCGGCGGCCGTGGCCGAGGCGCAGCGCGACTTGCGGCGAGCGCTCGCCGCCTACCGCGAGCTGCTCGAGGAGGTCCAGCGCCTGCAGGAGGCGCTGCGGGTCGCCGGCGCGCCGCCGAGCGCCGCGCAGCTCGAGCGCCTGGCCGGCGCGCGGCGCGAGCTCGCGGCGTGGCAGAACCGCGCGTTCGTGGCGCAGCGCGTGGCGAGCGGCGGCACGTTCGGCGAGGACGCGCGCAGCTGGAAGCGCGCGTTCGCGGCGCTCGCGGGCCGGTGCTTCAGCGCGATGGTGGACGAGAAGCAGCTCAAGGGCGGCACGCCCAACGTCGTGCCGCGCACCTACGAGTTCCGCCTGTGTCCCTTCCAGAACGTCTCGCAGCGCGAGCCCGCGCACGCCGAGTGGGCCGCGAGCGAGCGCCGGCGCAAGCACGCCGACCTCGGCGGCGCGGGCGCCGAGCGCGAGCGCGAGGACGCGGCGCCGCCGGCTCCGCGCGAGGTCGTGCTCGGCGTGTGGGACGCGTGGACGGGCGACGCGCTCGAGGACGCGCAGCGCCGGCCGGTGGCCCAGCGGTTCGACCACGGAGAGATCTGCGCCGCCACGGGCCGCGAGCGCGCCGTGCTCGTGGAGGTCGCGTGCGGCGACCGCGAGCGCGTCGAGAGCGTCGACGAGCCCGAGATGTGCGTCTACCACGTGCGCTTCGTCTCGCCCGCGGCCTGCGACGCCGCGCAGAGGGACCGCGCGCGGCGAGAGCTCTCTGGCGCGCAGGCGCTCGTCGACGAGCTCGAGGGCCGCGAGCGCGAGCGGCAGCCCGCTCGCGACGAGTTGTAGGCGCTCCCCAGGCGAATGAACGCGCGCGTGCCAGCGCCTGCTTGCGCTCCTCAGACCGAGGGCGAGGCCGAGGCTGAGGCCGCGGGTCGGCGAGGAGACAGCGGCGCGCGGTCGGTAGCGAGCTCCGCGCGGACCGCCGCCTCCTCCTCGCCGCTGAGCCAACGCACGCGCCGCCCGCGGTCGAACTCGGCCATGCGCTCGCGGCGGCGGCCCG
Source organism: Phytopythium kandeliae (assembly GCA_023338135.1). Classification (NCBI taxonomy): domain Eukaryota; phylum Oomycota; class Peronosporomycetes; order Pythiales; family Pythiaceae; genus Phytopythium; species Phytopythium kandeliae. The sequence goes on along the minus strand of JAADYC010000116.1, from coordinate 18,059 downwards.
CCTCGGCCCCTGTCTCCGCCTCCGCCTCCGCCTCCGCCTCCGAGACCTTGGCGGCCTTGGCGCGCGCCGGCCGGAAGAACTCGTAGGTCGCGACGCCGTGCACGAAGCCGCGCTCGAACGTCCCGCGCACGCGGTCGCCGTTCTCGAACGTGGCGACGCCGGCGCCGTGCCGCTCGCCGCGGTCGAGCTCGCCCTCGTACCGGACGACGCGGTACATGCCCAGCGCGCGGCGCGGGGGCTCGCCGGCCGCCGTCCGCGCCAGCGCCGCGAGCGCCGCCGGGAGGTACACGCGCTCGCCGGCGCCGAGCAGCTCGCCGTGGACCCAGCGGCCGCGCCAGAGCCGCCCGTCGGGCGACTCGAGCGTGCCGGCGCCGTGGAACGCGCCGCGCAAGAAGCCGCCGGCGTAGACCACGGCGCCGACGCGCGACCGCCGGTGCCAGCAGCGCGAGCCGACCGGGAACTCGAACTCCACCGCGCGCTCTCCCTCTCCCTCCTCTCCCTCCTCTCCGTCCTCGCGGCCGCCACTCGCGGCGACCGAGTACGTCACGCGCGCCGTGCCCGTCTGCTGGCCGCGGTCGAACTCCCCGTCGTAGACGTACGTGCCCACGTAGCGATAGCCGCCGCCGCCGCCGCCGCCGCCTTTGTACGCGGCCGGCGCCACGCGCGTGAGCACTCCGCGGCCGTGCATGCGGTCGCCGCGCCACTCGCCGTCGTACGCGTCGCCGCCGGCGAACACGCGGCGGCCGCGCCCGTGGCGCTCTCCGCGCGAGAACTCGCCGTCGTAGAGCCCTCCGTCGCGCAGCCGCAGGCGCCCGCGGCCGTGGAACAGCCCCTCGCGCCACTCGCCCTCGTACGCGTCGCCGCCGGCCGTGCGCGCGGCGCCGCGGCCGTGCGCGCGGCCGCCCGCGAACTGCCCCACGAGCGTCAGCGCCGCGCTCTCGAGCGCGCCGGCGCCGCTCGGCTCGCCGTCCGCCCACTCGCCCTCGTACCGCCGCGCGCCGCCGTCGCCATCCGCCGCCGCCGGGTACTCGCGCGCGCCGCGGCCGTGGCGCCGGCCGCGCACAAAGTCGCCGACGTACGCGCCGCCGCCGCGGCCGAACGACAGGCGCCCGACGCCGTGGAACTGCCCGCGCGCAAACTCCCCGACGTACGCGCCGCCGCTCGCGGCGAGCCGCAGCTCTCCGTGGCCGTGCCACTCGCCGGCGGCCCACTGCCCGTCGTACACGTCGCCGCGCGCGTACGTCGCCGCGCCGCGGCCGTGGAACCGGCCGCGAGAGAACTCGCCCGTGTACGAAGTCACCTCGGTCCTCTCCTCCTCACCGCCACCAGCGGCGGCGGCGGCGGCGGCGCTTGCCGGCGACCGCCGGAGCGTGCCGCGTCCGTGGAATTGCCCGTGCTGGAACTCGCCCTCGTACGTCTGGCCCGCGCGCCAGCGGCGACTCAGCGGGTGCTGCGACCGCGAGAGCTCCAGCAGCCCGAGCCCGTGGAACTGGCCGCGGACGAAGCCGCCGACGTAGCGGCCGGCGCCGCCCGCGAGCGTCAGGACGCCGCGCCCGTGCCGCTCGCCGTCCACCCACTCGCCGTCGTACACTGCGCCGCTCGGCAGCCGGCGGCGCGCGCGGCGGTAGATGGCGCCGTCCTCGCCCAGCCGCCACTTGTCCGCGTCCGACCCACCGCCACCGCCACCGCCGCCGGGCGAGCTCGCCGTCGACTTATCGTCCCGCGCGGCCGCCATGCAGAGACCCACGGTGTCGAGCGACTCGCGAGGCGCCGCCGCCGCCGCCGCCGCCGTCCAAGGCGGGCGGGACGCGCCGCTTCGGCTCGCTGCTGCGGACGCAACGAGGTAGGAAGCGCGGCGCGGCCAGCCAATCCGCCGCAGCTAGGCGGTGCGAACCGTCCCGCTCTGCTCCTAGCGCGGTCGCAACCACGCACACGCACACGCACAGACACGCTACCAAGTTGCATTCCTCGCACCACAACTAGCAGCCCAGGGCGTCCGTCGGTCGCCCACACGCTTCGCCTCGCTTCGTTCGCCCCCGCCGGCGATTTGCACACATCCGCGCCATGCGGCACGCGCTGCGCCGCTCTCGAGCCGCCGCCGCCGCCGCCGCCGCCACCACCATCACAGGTCCATTTCCGCCGTGCCTCGCCCCGGCGCGAGCTCAAATGCTGCCCTTCTGGATGGGATTGATCGGCAGCGAGCCCGGCTTGCGGTGGCCGATGCGCTTCTTGACCTTCTGCGCCTGCTCCGGGTCGGGCTTGAGCGAAAAGACCGACCGCGAGCTCTTGAGGTACTTGTTCCGCCCATTGTCCTCGCGGATGAGGCTCTCCAGCACCACGTGCGGCGCGACCTGCCGGCGCGACGCGCGCCGCGAGTTCTTGAGCCGGTTCAGGTACCGCCGTGTGCTCGGCTGCTTCTTCTGCAGCCGCGTGGACGTGTCGTCGTCCGCCCCAAACTCGCTGCCGGCATTGCTCAGCGAGCTGTGCTGGCGCGTCAGCTGCGCCTTGGCGAGGCGGTTGCTCGTCGCCGCCGCTGCCGCCGGGTTCGAGTCCACGCCTTGCTGCCACGCCTTGCCGCATGACTCGTGGAACATCTTGCCCGACGTGACGAGCACCATCGACGTGTGCAAGTTCCACTTCTCGCCGTTGGCCGAGCCGCCAGAGTGGCCCATGCCGAACGGCGGCTTCGACAGCGCCACGCTGCAATAGTTGCACACGTTGGACGGCGGTGCGTACGCGCGCGAGCGCGCGCGCTTGAGTGTCGTGATCTGGTCGAACAGGTCCGTGCTGATGAGTCCGTTCGCCGTCTGGTAAATGTTCTGCTCGTAGTTGTACGTGTCGAGCATGCCGAAGATCGTGGGGCGGAAGTCGCCAAACTCGCCCTTGCCGTGCTCGTTCGTGATCTTGAACAGGATCGACTTGAGCGACACGGACGATGCCATTCGCTCGAGGATGAAGCGGATCATCTCGTTCAGCGCGACTTGGAACGCCGTCTGCGCGCCGCCGCCGCCCGTCCGCGTCGTGATACGCGCCGTCGTCGTCTTGGCCGTCACCGAGCGCTTCACTGCGTTCTGGATACGCAGCAACTTGTCCAACAGCGTGAACCACAGTTTCTCCGCCTGGTCGTCCCGGTTGCGCAGTGAGTTGCGCTGGCACATGGTCAGCGCCACCTCGACTGTCTGCATCGCGTCGCGGCCCTCCGGCACGCTCTCAATGATGCTGTCCGTGATCTGGCTGCGAGTGCCGCTTGTGGCGCCAGCAACCGAACCGTTGACTCCGCTCAGAAGGTCACCACTGCTTGAAGGCGATGACGCCACCGACGCGTTGTATCCGCGAAGCGCCGGTTTCAAGATCTTGAGCTTCTGCTCGAGGCTCTGCAGGATGAGCGTCAGCGCACCAGTGACGTCGCCCGTGCGCTCCAGCAAGTACGCTTCGGCGTCCGTGATGTTGAACTCCTTGCACAGCTTGAGGCAGGCGTCGACCTTGTAGCTGTCGTGCGATTCCAAGTACGGGAACACGCCCGACGGTTCGTACTCGCACAAGAGTCGAACGAAGCGCTCTTGCACCGCCGGGTCGTCCGCGATACGCAGCTTCGAGCGGTCGAGCAGCTCCTTGACAGCATCAGCTTCTTCGCCAAGGTCCGACTTGTTGGTAGAGCCCGAGAGCAAGTGGCGCAGGTAGTGGAACTCGAGCTTCGCCCCCGGCTTGCCCATTGACAAGAACCGCTGGATCACCTTGTTGTTGAGGTTCGGGAACTGGCCGAGGATAAGCACGACAAACGCGTACCCGTCCGTCTCCATCAGCGCGCCAGCGTGCGTCAGTACGGCCTCCTCGATCGCTTTGCGGCGCCGCCCGCCGTCGTTCGAGTCGTCCTCATCGACCACCACCTTGTCCGTTTCTGACCAAACCACGCATTTTCGTCAGTAATCCGCACGACATGCGAAGACCGATCTCCGAACAACGTGCACGGCTTACCAACGCGGATGTAGCTGAACGCGTTCATGCGGTACTCCTGGTCCTCGTCCTCGAGATACGCGGCGATGGCGTTGGAGATGTCGCCCTTCTCCTTGTACAGGAGCACGGCCGCGCGGTTCATGTTCTCGCTCGTGACGCTATGCAGCAGCGCCGCGTGGTCGTACGTCGCCTTGTTCAGATTGAGGAGCAGGCGCACCAGCATTGCCTGGCGACCCGCCTTGTCGAACCCTTCTTCCTGCGAAGCCGCGGCCGCAGCACTCTCCGACGCGCCGCTGGACAACAACGACGCCGGACCCAGCGCCAAGAAATTCATCAGTTCGTCCATCATCGACGAGCCACGGTGGTTGGTGTCGCCGATAGCCTCCGCGCGTGCGTCCGCATACTCCTGCGGGTCGATCGCTCCTCCACTCAGCAAGCGAGCCTCGAACATGAAGAAGTGACCGTGCTCAACCGAGCTGAAGCTGCTGCCTGGACCGAAAATGACCTCGGCAAGCGCCAGAACCATCGACAGCCGACTCGGGCATTTCGCCAGCGTAGCGTTACGCGCCGAGTCGTATCGACTGGTAGGACGGCTAGTCGCGGAGTTTTCCTTCTTGTCGCCTTCAAAGTCGATGCTCGGGTCGTCGAATGTCCGCGCCAAGATATTGAGAAGCTCGCGCGCATCCAGTTCAATCAGAGTGACCAAGCGCGCATACGGCTGCGTGCTCGACCCAGTCGTTCTCTCGAAGAGGTGGTGGCAGATCGAAGCGCGCACCTTGCCGAGCTTCTGCGGTGAGATCGGCTCATTCTTGGGAAAGGATCGGCCGCTGAGGGAATACGAAATGTACAGCAGCAACTTGTACCCGTAGAATCGGCGCCGTCGCTGCTCGCTGAGCACGTCCTCGCTGGAAGAGGAACTAGTGGTCTTCGTCAGCGGCTTCGAGCTGGTAGCCCTTGTAGTGCCGCCAAACGCCGACGCCAAGCTGCTGACTCGACTGCCCGATGCCTGCCGCGTTACCACCGGTGCTGCATCCGACTTCGCCTTCGGCTTCTTCGGTGCTGTGCACGCTTCCAGCAGCACGTCTATCGGAGTCGTGTAGTCATCGAGCCCCTCGTTGTAAATGTAGACGAGCGCCGAGTACAACTCATGGTCGTGGCACAGCTTGAGGATGGTGTCCATATCCAGCTCGGCCACGTTCAAGTGCAGCAAGCACTGTTCGACCTGGGGAAGCTTCCCGTTGGAGCTAAAGTGCTTCACAAACTCTTGCATCACCTCGGGTGACAGACTGCGTAGCTTCTCTGAGAGAATGTACGGCTCCAGGAGCTCCACGAAGACGTTCATCTTGCCTGCATCCTTGAACCGCGTGAAGATCTCACCGAATAGCAAATCGGTACGCCCAATAATCGAGCAATACTCGATACAGACACCCGCCAGCATTTGGTAGTGGCTCTTAGCCAGGTCGAGTTTGAGACCTGTCTTGCTGAACGCAGCTGGAGCGCTTCCGTTTGCAGCACCACCACTCGATGGCGCGTTGGCAATTGCCAGTCGGACGTACTCCATCAGCAAGTCAGCCACACGCTCGGCTACACTGATGGGCACAAAGTTCTTCGTCACTTGGCCACTTCGCGCCTTCTGCAGCGTTTCTTCCAGCTTCTTGGCAATATCAGCCGGGTACGGCTCTTCGCCGCAAACCCAACGCACCTCCTCGGCGCTCTCTTCGTGCCGAAAGACGTCTTCCTTCTCGCCCGTGCGCTGGTTTGTTTGGCACATATGCATGATGTCGACGAGACACTGGTCGTTGTTCTTATCGCGGAAGAACACGGGCGGGAAACGGTCGCGCACCGCTCTATCCGCGGCGGCGATCTTCAGTCCTTCGTAGTGATCCAGAGCCAGCGCGAGCGCTTCAAGCCACTCGCCTTCGTCCACTAGAGAATCGATGCGCTGCGTCCACGGCTGCACCCGCGCGGTCTGGAGCTCCTTCAACCCGAGCAAGTAGAGGATGTTATCGCAGCCACGGAAGCTGTTGGAGAAGCCCCGCGCGTTCTTGCCGCGGTAGGATGCGAACACCAGCTCCAGCGACGAAATATCGACAATCTCGAGCTCCTGCCGCGACATGACGTCATACACGCAGATTTCATCGTGCGAGTTCAGGTACACGACAGTCTGGTCGCCAAGCCACTGCGTGGCCATCGTGTCGCTCGCGCATTCGATCTGGTCGTGCTCTTCAAACGTCGGCCAGCCGTGCCGCGCGTGTGTATGCGTTTGCCCACCGGGAAACACCACCTCGAGGAACTGAACATGCCGACCCCAGCCGCGGGCGATCATCGGCACGAGAGACCGAGTGCTTCCAGGGATGGAAATCCACGAAAACGCTAGCGACGGCAGCACCGGGTCGTCAGCTCCAACGTCGTCGGGACGGAGCCATCGAAACAGAACCTTGACTTCCGGTTCGATTGCAATCACGAACGTGACTTTCTCGCTGCTGAGCGCGGCGAGGCAGTACTGGTCCGTGATATGGGAGATCTTGGCGTTGCCGGCAGACTGGGGGAGCACCGACAGCGAGAGGATCTTGCCCACAGATCCGTCATAGAGCGGGTCCACGTCGACAACGTAGACCATTCCCATCATCTTGGAAAAGTTTACCTTGTTGACGACTCCGCTGTTGGCACGAAAGAACGGTCGCGCTCATGCATCGTCAGAGCCTGTAGACGGACGCACGAGCCGGAACGAGAGGGCTTACTTTGAATCCACCGACATGAGCACCGGCTTCTGGTCTTTCAGGAAGCGGAGGCCGACGACGGGGTTCTCATGGGCGTCCGACACGGCCTTGAGCGACGTGCCCTTAATCATGTCCCAGAGCACAATGCGTCCGCTCTGGAACCCACAGACGAGGTAGTCGCTGCCGGGCGACACGTCGATCGCTGTGATCGGCCCGTCGCTGTCAGCATCGCTCGTGTTTCCCAGCACCTGCCGGATCTACACAATCAGAGCAGTCGACGACGTTAGCGTCGCGCGCGCGCCACACAAGCGTCTACCTATACACGCGTCGCTGACTGCGCGCACGTACGTTTTGGAAGTGGTCGAAGATGATCACGAGGCCCTTGGACGTCCCAATGGCGATGAACTTGGAGTGGATCGCGACAACCGTCGGCGAGCCCGGACCGTACTCCTTGAACTCAATGTTCTTGCGCAGCTGGCGACTGATCGCCTCCATGGGCTGCACCTTGACGACGCCCGTGGTCTTCCCCGCCTTCTTGTCGCCCGCGTCTTTCCCGTTCGACGCCGCGCTCTCCCCGGCCTTCTTCTTGCTCTTCGCGGCAGGCTTGCGCTTGCCTAGGCTCTTGGTTCGCGCGTGCGCGCGCAGCCGCCGCTTCACCTGCAGCGGCGACACCAGCTCAACGCCCACGCAGCTCAAGAGCTGCTTCTCGCGCGCCTCCGCGATCTCCAGCGCGCTGCGGAAGTGCGCCGCCGAGCCGACGGTCGCCGGCGCGACAGACGTCGTCGCGTCCGTGATGCTCTTGGCGCGCTCAAGCACGCTCGCCGGGCCTGCTTTGGTCGTCGCCGCCGCGGGCACCACGTCCATGCCCGGCATTGGCGCCAGCGACAGCGTGAACGTCGCGGGGGAGAAGAACAGGTCTTCATCGTCCGAGGCCGACGAGGCAGTCGCGGAGGGAGACGCCTGGCCCTTGGTCCCCGCGGCCCCGTCCGCCGACGACTTGGACGCCAGCTCCTCTTCCCGCAGGATCTCCTCCAGCGTGATGGCCGACAGGTCCAGGTCCCCAAGGTCCTCGTCATCGCTGTCCAGCAGCAGCTTGTCCACGGCGCTCATGGCGGACCGCTCTTCGGGCTTCTCGTCCACGAAGCCGCTGCGCGCGTCTGCGCTTCGCGCGCACACAGAAGAGGTAGAGGCAGGCAGGGGGCGGCGCGCGTCCGAGGCGCTCGCCGCTCGCTCGCTTTCCCCTCGACCGACACTTGTTTGCTTCGGCGTGTGTTCTGCTTCTCCCTGAGTGACTATCAGGAAGTCAAATGTGGTCCACACTATACTTGGCAACTGATGTTCAACACTCCAGTTCAAAGAGTGTATGTGCTTGATCGAGACTCGGGAGCACGACGGAATATCAAAATGATTGCGAGTTTGGGAAGATGCAAAGTCAGCACAATCAGCACAGAAATAGCACATGTCAATGCGCAAAGAGGAACACAAATCAGTACAAATGATCGCTTCGTGAGATGATTACTCCGCCAAATACACTCCATTTCTGTCTCGTCTCCATCGCATCCTTCGACCTGCAAGGAAGGAACGAGTCGCCGAGTCGCCGATCCGATCGCTGCAGGCGCAGCGCATGGGAAGCATGCTTGAGGAAGCGCGCGCGATGGAACCGACGGCGCTCCGAGAGCGCGGTGGGTGGGAGCGCACTGCGCATCGTCTGTCACTGCGCACTTGTCCAGCCTCCTCTTCTCTGGGCGGTTGGCTCACCGGCGCCGCCGCTTGCGGGCCTCGTACTTGGCGTCGAATTTGCGCCGGAGGTTGTGTGGCAGGTTCTCGGCCGGCTCCCATGTCTGCTCCTCGTAGCCGACCCACTTGACGAGGTACTCATACGTCTTGAGCCGCGTCTCCGAGTCGCGCTTCGAGCGGCGGTCGCGGATCTCCTCGACCGCGTACTCGTCCTCGCGCACCGGCAGGCCCTCGAACTCGTCCACCAGGTCCTTCGACACGTTCGCAGCCGGCTCCCATGTCGTCTCCTCGTAGCCGACCCACTTAATCAGGTACTCTGGCTCGCCGCCGAACTCGCCCGGCCGCTTGTCGAGGATCGTCTCGACCTCATAGACATCCGGGTCGCCCTCGTCAAACATCTCGTTCGGCTCCTCGTCCTCGTCCGACGACAGCACCACCTCGATCGGCGGCAGGTTGCTCTTGATCTTCTTCCTCTTCTTCCCACGCGGCGACTTGCTCTTCTCCGACTCCTTCGACTCCTCTTCGCTTGACTCGCTCTCCGACGACGACGACGACGACGACGACGACGAGGGTGACGACGACGATGAGTCGTTGCTAGAGATCATCGAGACGTCTCCGTCGTTGACCATGAACTCGTCCTCATCGTCGCTTCCGCTGCGATGTTTACGGGTGCTCCGCGCGCGCGCCTGCTGCTTACTCTTGCTCTTTGGCTTGGCTTTGTTGGTGCCGCTACGCTCGGTGCTGCCCCCTTGGCTCGCGTCCTTCTTTGCCTTCTTCTTCTTCTTCTCCCTCTTTGCCTGCTCTGACGCGTTCTCATCATTTGCTGTCGTAGTCTCCTCTTCTTTCTCCTTCGTCTTCCTATCCTTCTTCTTCTTCTTCTTCTTCTTGGTCTTGCCGTCCTCGGCTACGAGTGGCCCGCCGTCCCGCGCCGCCTCCTGCTCCCGCTCGAGCCGTTGGCGCTCCTTCCGCTCCCGCTTGAGCGTCTCCCGCATCAAGTCGAAGCTAATCTCGTTCGTCAGCGGCTGGTCCTCGCCTGGGACGTACGAGCGCATCCAGTCGCGCACGATGAAGTGCTTGCGCGACTCGAACGGCAGCCGCTCCAGCATCGGCACGGTGCGAATCGCCGCGAGCGACAGCTGGTCCTTGCTCGTGTTGTACAGCCCGAGCGACTCGGGGAGCTCCGTGCAGAGCGTCACGAGCGCGCGGTCGATCAGCACGGACGACTCTGCCAGCGACGACATCTCGCGGGAGTCCTTCCGACCGGTTGAAAAGGTTATGCACTCAGTTGCTTTTGGCGACCAGCACGTGAGCCAGCGCACAGACGCGCCACGCACCTGAGCGCGCAGCTACTGCACGGCTTCCTCTCCCGACCGGTCGCTGTTGTGCAGCACGGTTGCTCGTGAGTCGGTCGCTTGGCAGCGCGCCGCTCGCCCTCGCTCACTCGCTTCCTTGGCGACTGGCGCCGCTGTTGAGCGTGCCTGAGCGTTGCCTTGGTCCTGCTCAAACTCTCTTGGGAATACAAAGCGCAGCATATCCAAAGTGCATACTCATACTCTGTCAAGACGGAATGAGTGCGGATTCGAGCAGACACACCAACTCTGGTTCCGAACTTGCTTTGAAACACTCTGAAGGCACTCTAACAAATACGTCAATACCGCGGCAGCGTGACAGCAAGCATTTCGCGATCATGAGCGTGTGTAAATGACACGAGGGTTTGGATCAAGACGATGCGACGAACGTTGTAAACGACGGTGACATTGCTCCACATCCATTCCTGTCCAACACACAGAGTGAGCGAGCTGAGGCAATTTGTCACCATCCGCCATTCACGTGGTCAGGTTTCCCACTCCAATCACAAATTACTGAATATCGCCAAGCTATGTCAGTGAATTTGGACGAAATGGCTAGAGTTGATCTTTCTAAAAACACATTTCACACAATGTCCGAATCATGGGCGTTTGGGACGATGCATTGAAACTGCTGTCTTTTTGCTGTGTTTTTGGGATTTCTCTTCGTTGCCAATGATAAAATCCCCACGATTTGCCTGCCTTGGACACTTCACAACACTTGCTCTGAGTATGCCATGGGTGGTTGCTGCAACGCCAAGAGTCTGGAAGCGCACCAGATCAATATGACGGCGCGCTGGACCCTGCGGCGGCTCGAGGCGGCTGTCGAGGGCTTCGCGACGCAGCTGCAGTGCCCGATCTGCCTCTGCGCATACGATACGCCCGTGTCGCTGCCGTGCAACCACTGCTTCTGCGAGGAGTGCATCCACCGAGCGCTCGAGCTCAAGCAGATGTGCCCGATCTGCAAGCTGCCGGCCAGGAAGCGCCACCTCCGCTATGACCAGATGATCCGCCAGCTCATCGCCGCCACAGAGACGCTCTGCGCGCCTGCGCCGGCAGTCGAGCAGTCCACGGCCGCGGCCGCGGTTGTGGGAGCGACAACGCCCCCGCCGACCCGTGCCCAGGTCGACCGCGCCAGCCAGAACGAGGTGCCAGCGGCTGCAGTCGTCGACAACGAACAGCCTTCTCCGGCCGCGCCAGCGCCAGTGCTAGTGCTGCCTACGCTAAGCCCCGGCGAGTCCTCGGCGGCTTCTAACGAAACAGTCGTGATCCCCTCGGAAGCAGCGACAGACAGCAACGAGCCGTCACCAGAGATGCATCGGAGCGCGAACCGCACTGACATCCACGCAATCGATGAACTGGTTGCGGAATCCGAGGTGATTAACGATAGTATGCCCTCTGCGATTCCGATGAAGCGCGAGACTTCGAGTGGTTCACGGGCAGAAGAGAGCGCTGATATGACCGACCAGACGAACGGAGGAGCGGCGACGAGCTCGTCCGTGGTCGAGACCGAGGCGCCGCCATTGAATGGCCCGTTTTCTGCTGGTGATGTCGTCGAGGTGGCGGATCGCACGTGGTCCGGAGTCAACAAGCCGGGCGGCACCGCTCGCATCGTGAGGGTGAACGACGGTAGGCGAATATGTGGGCTCACCGTTGCGCCGGGATCGTGCTGGTCCTCGCTAACGTTATGCCCTTGCTCGTGCTGCGCTAGATGGCACGTACAGCGTCAAGTTCGTTGTCAGTACACGCACAGAGCGCAAGGTGCATGACTTCTTCATCCACCGACTGCCGGAGGAATTCGTGTCCGATGGTGCACCGAGTCGGACGGTCAAGAAGCGCCAACGACGAAGCGTAGCCGAGTCCCCGCTCTCCAGCGGTCAGTCGAGCGCGCCGTCCTCGGACCAGAAGAAGCGTGTGAAGCGATCTGCGGCATCGGCGACGCGGTCGCCTGCCAGCTCGACTCCTACTCAGTCTATTCTCTCAGACGTGGTGATCCTGGGCTCTGGATTCGAAGACCCCGAGACGGAAGAGATCGCCAAATCGGCGCGAGAACTAGGAGCCGAGGTGGTGATGCAGTGGTCTAGCTCTGTGACGCATTTGATCGCCAAGTGCGTCCGCGCCGATGGATCCGAGGTGGTTGCGCCGGCTTCTCGACCTTCTAGTAGAAAGATGGCGTCTCTATCTGGCAAACGCAAGCTGTTCGCGGACAAGCCGTCGCAGCAAGAGAACGAGGAGCAGTCGCAGTTGCGTGATCGCTGGGTCAAGACACGGTCTCTCAAGTATCTGAAAGTCATCGCCGCTGGTCGCTGGATCGTCAGCGAGCACTGGCTCGAAGGTTCGACGCGTATTGCTGTCACTCTCGAGTGTGGATTACGGTTGCAGCGAAACTTACCAACCGCGCGTCTCGCATTGTTCAGCGTGCGTTAGAGCTGGCGATCGCGTGGATGAGGCGCCGTTCGAAGCCGACGGACATTACAAAGGTCGGCGGATGCATGACGCAGTGCGACGGGCACGGCTCTCGCGGGAAGCCAACCTTCGCGCAACGTCGCCCAGCGTAAGTGCGTTGCTGTCCTTAGCCGTATGTCGGTGCTCCGATCTCACACCTCTCGCCGTCTCTCGATATTCTTAGGTGAACTCGTCCACGATCGGCACACAACTCTTCTCGGACTTTTGTTTCCATCTCGTGGGAGAATTCCTTCCCCCGATGCCTCAAGCTGCTGAGGTGGAGGCGCTGCTGGACATTGGCGGCGGGAGGATCCTGCCGTCCCTCGACGACATTCCGCTCGAGATGAAGAAGGACGAAAACCGTAAGCGGTCACTGGTCGTAGTGTGCGACAAGATCAATCCGCACACACTGAGCAAGGAGATGAACCGGCTGTCGGCGCTGCGGCAACTGCAAAACCCGGCCCCCACGGCGGTTGTCAACTATCATTGGGTGATCAACAGCATCAGTGACGCCAAGCTGCGCGAGTTTCCGTGAGCTGTTCCCTCTCAGTGTTGAGTTGTTAATGGTGGAGTCGGGACGGAGGGAGGCTGGTGCTTGCGGAAACACTGTCGAGATGCAGTCAACCTAGGTTTAGACACGAAGTCGAACGAAGAGCTAATAGTCCGCATACGTACCACAACGAGTGGCTTGCCCTGTAATACCACGCCATGCGCCTTCTCAAGCGCGTGCTCTGCCATTTCTTCAGTCGGGAATGTGATGAACGCCTGCCACTTCATGCGACCCTCTGTGAAGTGCCGGATGTTCAGCTCACTGCACAGATTCGACAGGGACGAGATGTCAAAGCTGCTGAACTCGCCGACAGCGACGAGATTGGCCATGAACGAAGCATCGCCAGCAACGTACTTGGCCGATATGTCTGGGGGCAAAGTCGCAGCAAACAGGAGCTTGAGCGCGTCGAGCTGCACCGACTTGGCTAAGTTCTTGACGTAGAGAGTGTCCGATCGGCCACCTCGCGCGTAGTTCTTCATGGCTATTTCTGCTGCCAAGACCGCGCTGTCCAGTCGATTCGCGTCCAACAATTCTGCTGTCCAATTGAGTTGAGTTGTGCCGAGAGATGCAGACTCTGATCCGCCAGTTTCTTGTGGCTTCTCTTTGTGGGAAGAATCAAGGTCAGAATTGAAGCTCTGTAAAATCAATAGCCGTCGAGTAGTGCACAAGATGTTCGCCGCGTAAGCAAGTGCCATCCCAATGCGGATCGGATCGAGATCCATCCCTACCACAACGAGCGGGAGGCCTTCTAGCATGACGCCATGTAACTGATCGATCGCCGCGGTCGCCAACGCTTCGGTCGGATACTCTATTATCGCAGATCGCTCCGCCGCTGACATTCTGATCGCAATACTCCTGAGAGGCAGCAATAGACGCCAGAGAGGTCGTCGCAACGATGAGATTCTCGCTGACCAACCGTCAATTGCTCTAAACGACTGTGGACGTACATCACGTCCAGATCAGGTGGTAGGACGAACGCAAACACGGAGCGAAGGTCCGCTTCATCGACCGATCCTGCCAGGTTCCGCACGCAAACTTTTGACGAAGGAGCGCCGCGCAAGTAGTTTTTCATTGCTGGTTCGGTCGACATGTCTGATGACCAACGCCAAAATCAGAACTCTCGGTTAGAGCCGTGCACTTTGGTCGCCAAGACCTTTGAGAGAACATACCTGACGCCAGGTGGCGTCTTCGTCGGATTTCAGCCTCTGTAATTATCCCGAGCCGAGGTACCGTGCTCTCGTGCGTGTGATTATCGGCCACCTGGAATGCCTTCAAAAGCTGAGAGCGGTCTCCAACGATGCGTGGCGCCTTACCAAGCTGTCGCCTCCGTGATAACCCCAGGCTTGGCTGCGAAATAACTTGTTGCCGTAGAGGCGCGGTAGCAGAGGACTCAACATCACTAGAACCCCTGTTATCACCCACGCGTGGTCGCTTGCGGACTGCGGGGCTCATGGTGGTCGCCAGCCATCTGAAACTGGGATCGCCACTTGTCTCGTCCGCGGGTCCGCCGGCGTCTTCCTCTTCCTCCTCTTCCTCCTCCTCTTCTTCTTCCACAAACTGCGAGCGCAAAGGTGGCTCAGCTGGCCGCGGGCGCTTCCGCTCCTCCCTTTCGGCGCTGAATAAACCCGGGATGGCATTGTCTTCGAACGGCAACGGCAAGTTCATCTTGTTCATCAAGTGCAGCACCTGCGTGTAGAACTTGGGGAGCGCGATCAACGCTGAAGAATCGCGAGGCGGGCACACGAGGCGAAGAAATGCGTCAGTGTGTCGTACCAACGATCACATCGAGGCAGCGGCACTCAGCAGCCGACAAACCATTTGCGATGTTCCTCACGATACTTTCAGTCGCGCGGGGGTACTTGTACTCGAGCAGCGGCGACGGAGCGAAGTGTAGCCTGCCCACCCCAGCGGACGAAGTGGGTTAGTGGCCACAGACATTCCATCATACGAGTATAAAGCCGAGTCGCACCCCAGGTGCGGCGCCAGCGGTACTGGCGCATATGGCTGACTACTCGAGCCAGCAACCATCGCGGGGGCTATAGCTGGCGGAGGAAACGGAGGCAGCGGTGGCGGGGTACCCTTAGGCAGCGGAGGCGGGTCTCCTTTCGGCAGCGGCGGCTGAAAGACAACGCTTTGTCTCGGCCGCATGGTGCTTTGAGTCGCTCTCGTTGGCTCCGGCACATCTTCAGCGACGACCTCAAGCACGTTCCCGGCCATTTCAAGGCCCCGGAGCCGTTGCAGAGCGTGCTGCTGCGCCTCCTTGGACACGAATCGCGCGATTGCGCTCTGCGTGTGCGCTGCGCTGTCGGTTCCTGGCTCGCGACCGCTGGACACGCCGATCTGCGTCACAGCGCGAGTCACTGATGCTGCCGCGTCAAATCTACAAGAGAATGCG
Source organism: Phytopythium kandeliae (assembly GCA_023338135.1). Classification (NCBI taxonomy): domain Eukaryota; phylum Oomycota; class Peronosporomycetes; order Pythiales; family Pythiaceae; genus Phytopythium; species Phytopythium kandeliae. The sequence goes on along the minus strand of JAADYC010000116.1, from coordinate 2,912 downwards.
GTACCCACGGATCGGCGTAGCGGCACCACGACAGATGCGCCGTAGCGCGACAGCAGCGCGCGAACGGCGTCGGGCGGCAGGACGCCCGGCAGGCGCTTGACGCGCAGCGCATACGCGCCGCCGCCAGCGGCAGCCGATCTCGACGCCATCGCACTCAAAATGGCACGACTTCGCGATCAGCACACTTTTACTATGTCGTTCGTAACAGCGAGACTACGGTTGCTTATTTATCAACATTTACAGATATACCCCAAATCGCGTGGTAGCAGAAGGCGCTGCCTCGAGCATGCATCTGTGTGGGAACAGCGGCTTGCAAGTGTGCCAGGATCGAGGCAGACGGCTTGACTGGCGAGCACAGCTCTCGGTTCCGACGGACAAAGTCAGACGACCATCAACGTTTCCTTGCATTCTCTTGACTGCCGTGGTCTGCTCTCGACCGCATTAGCATTGCTGACTACTAGCTCGTTGCTCATTTGTCGCCGACGAGATCGCTGTTCAAATGCACATGCTGCAGTGGAAAGTAGCTTCACGATGCGAGACGATGGCGCTAACGCCCCAACTTGCCAGGTAAATCAACAAATCGAGCTTTCATTCTTGGTCCACTCACTGCACTTGCTCACTCACCACTTCAGGCGCAATTATGGTCGACCAGGAGAGCGAGGCCAATTCAGACGTCACAGCACAGCGCGTGCCAAATCTGCCGAGTCCCAGTCTCCCTGCTATGCTTCATGGTCGCCACACCTCACATGTCGTAGAATGGCATTGGACAACTCCCGGTGTTTCTCGTTTCCGCTCCCGCACAGCGCCGACAGAATCGCAATTCCATTCGCTGCCAGCACACTTGCACGAACAGCCTCGTTGGTGTCGCTACAAAAGCTCTTGAGTGCAACCAGCTCCTCATCAGTGTCTTCGTCGTCATTTGAGTCGCGGATATACTTGAGCAGCACTGTAATGCCACCATGTGAAGCGACGAGTCTTTTCGTCTCGCTGTCTGGTTCCATGAAGCCTAACACTCCTGTTGCGTAGACGAGGTGTTCCTCACGCGTACTCATAACAAGACGCTTGAGCGCTTCGATCCCTCCAGCTGCAGCAATAGAGGCTGCAATTGACTGGTTTTCACACGCGAGGTTCCACAACACGCCTGCAGCGCTGGTCTTCTGATCGTCGGTTCCGTCGCTCACCATTGTTATCAACGGGCGAATGCCACCGCAAGAAACAACCAATGCCTGGATCTCTGCATGTCGATTCGATAAACTCCATAATGCAGCTGCGGCTGCAGATTTCTGGATGTCATTTCCATCGTTCGCCAACGCCACGAGCGGAGGAATGCCACCGCACGAAGCGATCAACGACCGATTCTCCTTCCTCACGGCGAGGCAGCACAATGTGCCGGCGGCCTTCTCTTTGTGAATGTCGTTTCCGCCGCTCACCAACGCCACCAACGGAGGTATACCATCACACGATGCAATTAATGCCTTGTTGTCATCGTTGGCTGACAAATTTCCCAACGCTGCTGCAGCATTCTCCTTCTGATCGTCACTGCCGTCACTCAGTAACGCCACCAGTGGAGGAATGCCACCACACGACGCGATCAATACCTTGTTGTCGTCGTTGATCGACAGATTTACCAACGCCGCCGAAGTACTTTCTTTTTGAATGCCGTTACCCGTGCTCATCAAAGCCACCAACGGCGGGATTCCTCCACAAGAAGCGATCAGCGACTTATTCTCCGTCTCGAGAGACAGGTTCCACAACGCCGACGCAGCATTCTCCTTCTGATCGTCACTGTCGTCGCTCAGTAACGCCACCAATGGAGGAACTCCACCCGACGACGCGATCAACGACCGGTTTTGTTTGTTGAAGGAGAGGTTCCGCAATGCTGCCGCAGCATTCGTCTTGTCAATTTCGTTCCCATTGCTGACCAAAGCCACCAACGGCGGGATTCCTCCACAAGAAGCGATCAGCGACTGATTGTCGTCGTTTTGAGATATTCCCCACAACGCTGCTGCGGCCTTCTGTCGCTGAAAGTCGGTGTCGCCATTCAGTAATGCCACCAACGGCGGGATTCCACCTGACGATGCGATCAACACTTGGTTTTGCTTGTTCACGGAGAGATGAAACAACGCACCCGCAGCATTCTCCTTCTGAGTGTCGGTACCTTTAGTCACCAATGCAACCAACGGAGGGATTCCACCGCACAACGCGATTATAGACTCGTTCTCCTCCTTCAGCACGAGATTGTACAGTGCCGACGCAGCTTTCTCTTTCTGCTCGTTGTTGCCGCCCTTCAGCAATCCAATCAACGGAGGGATCCCGCCGGAAGAAGAGATCAAAGACCGGTTCTCTTTGTTTGAGGCGAGGTTTGATAACGCAGACGCAGCATTCGTCTTCTGATCATCGTTTCCCTTTCTCACCAAAGCGATCAACGGAGAAATTCCACCGCATGATGCGATCAAGGTCTTGTTCTTGTCGCTGTTCACAGCGATGTTGCACAACGCTCCGGCGGCCCATGTCTTCTCTGCGTCACTCCCGTTGATGACAAACTTAACAATCACTTCAACTTCTTCTCTCTCTGACCGCGCTCCGCGATTCACATGGATAGCAATGAGATGCTGCGAAGCATACCACGCGATGCGCTCGTTCTTGCTCTTTGCCAGTTCGACCAAGCTCAGTAACGCTCCACCGCGAGACAACACACGATTTTTGTGTGCGATTTCTGCAAGGCTACCGTCCACCTTCCACAATCGATCCAAGTCGAACGTCTCAAGCAGCGACGACAAATGCGCCACAACAGCGTCAATCGTCACACGCTCTCCCGGATCCAAACAACACATGCGCTCGATCAAGCGCCACTCCGAATCGGGTATCTCTGCTGGCTTCGGAGGCAATCGTCCCTCCTTCACGTGGAATAT
>JAADYC010000115.1:0-38142 GCA_023338135.1 Phytopythium kandeliae | reverse complement strand
GCCGCATCAGTCTCAGCGTCGACCTCGGTATTCGAGTCAACGACGGCAGCTTCAACTTCAGCTTCAGCCTCCTCCGCCGCTTCTTTCTCAACAATCATGTCAGCATCGTCATCGGCCTCAAACTCGACCGCGTCTTCCGCATCACTCGCGTCAGGATCAGCATCGTCGATGTCACCCCTTCCCGCCGCGTCTGTCATCATGATGTCGGCGTATCCGTCAACTTCCGCATCGGCTGACTCGGTACGATCTTCCCCCTCGATTCTCGCTTGATAAACCACATCAATCTCGAGCTCAGCATCAGTCTCCTCCACCTCGATCTCACTCGCGTCGACCACAACCTCGTCAGCCTCGTCTCCGGCACCAACCTCGCTAATCACATCGGCCTCCAATTCATCGTTCTCTGCTCCCGCAATGTCGACATCCGCGCCATCAACATCGACAGTCTCGGTTGTTGACTCACCCGTGCCATCGTCTTTGCCAATCGTGTCTTTGTCAACGCCGGTGTCAGTCGCGGTTGTCGCTTCCATATCAACCGATGACTCGCCATCAGTCGTGGTCGGATCAATCGGTAGATCAGCCTCGTCACCCAAGTCGCGCTTGGCTGCAGCGAAGGGTTCGTCCACGCCTTCCTCGCTCGAAATGCCATCAGCAGATGTGTCCACAATCGACTCGCTTCCTGCCTCGGTCGCATCGGCAGGCGCCTCGAGTTCATCAACTGTCGATGCCGTCTCAAGAGCCGCATCGGCCACGACGTCTGCACCAATCGCCTCCATACTCTCTGCCTCAGTGTCGTCATCGACACCGACTGTCAAGTCGAATCCTTCCTGCTTGACGACCATTTCCACAACGTCCTCGGCATTCTCGACATCCTCGGCGTCCTCGGTACCCTCGAAGTCCTCGAAGTTCTTGACAGGAACCACGCCTTCGCCATCCGTTTCGTCCTCCTGCGTAAAGATCGAGTCTGACTCACTCGCAGTCTCAGCGTCAGAACTTGCATCCGCGCTCGCATCCGCGCTCGCATCCGCCCCATTGCGCTCATTGTACGCCTGGCCATTGGCGAGAGACTTGGACGCCATCGCGATCTTCGTCAACGCATCATCCGAGTTGCTCGTCAACTTCATCTCCACTTGCGAACCAATCGGCTTGGCAGCATCCTTGATCAATTGAGCGGGTTCACCCGTTGACGACTTGGAATCCGACCAGAACCACGAGCCAATATCCAGAGCCAATTGAACGACAGGACCCGCATACGTCTCGTACGTCGGCGTCTGGTCCTTGACGAGCGCCACCCACGACGAGCCAAACTCGGAGGGTGAGAACGGTAGGAGCTTGGCGAGCTGCAGCGCGTCCGCAACAGACATGCTGGCAGTCACGGACGCCTCACGCTTCTTCCATTCCGCGCAGAAGCAAGCGTTCGAATGGCTCTGGCGTACATAGTCGACGACACGCGAGTGCGCAAACGCGTCCAGTTCGTTCGACAGAGAAGCGCAGTCGGCAGAAGACGCGACGTCGGCGATCGGATCGCACTCGTACGAGTCGATCACAGCAACGCTGGCAAACACGGAAAGGATAGCCATCCAAACCGCACCGGAGAGCGCAATCACAAGGATAACGACGCACGAAAAGCACCCTCGACCGCTCTTCTTCGCCAGCGTCTTCTTCTTGCGAGACGCCGCCTCCAGAAGAGCGAGGTTCTCTTCCAGACGCTTGACGCTCAGCGCGCCGTACTTGCCCTTGAGCAATCGTACGAGCTCGCGCTCCTTTCCGGCGTACTCACGAGCAACGATAGGCGCGTTCTTGATCTTGTCGGGTTGGTGCTGGCGGTAAAGCTCCAGCAGCAAGCTCTCCAACGTAACCGTATTCGTCGCACCTGAAGAAGCTGTCAGGTCGGATGGCGCTTGGGCTGCGGCAGTTGGGATTGGACTCATCGCAGAATTGCCTGCCGCTTCAGATTGCTTGTTCGCTTGTCCTTGGTGGCCACTCTCCACGAGAGGGTGAGGCATTGGAGGAGCATTGCCGCCAACAGTTTGCACCTGCCCAAACGGTGAGTTGCGACGCTGCTTGCGAGGGGAGATACGAGCGGCGTGGGGCTTCGGTGTGGACAGCTCCTTCGGTGGGGGGTTTGCAGCGAAAATTGGCGGACCGTTGCTGACGTTGCTGGGTGGCTCGCTCATCGGTGGGAGTGGGCGTCCAGTCGACTGGTCTGCACTCTCAGCTGTCGTGGATGTAGCGACCTCACTCTCCACGCTACGCTGCTGATAGTTGTCATAGCTCGCAGCACTCTCGCCAGGCGGAGACATCTCGGTAGGCGGCCCGTTCTCTCCAGCAAAGCCACCAGACGGCTGTGTGGGTGGCAACCCATACTGGGCATCGGCGTTCTCGTTGGAGAGCGCAGTCTGCTTTTCCTGGCCGTGCTGCGTCTCGACGGCTTCAGACGGATGCGGTCGGCTCAGGAACTGGTGGTGCGGGTGCTTCGACGCCGCGCGAGTCGGTGCAGTTGTTGGAGCAGCAGATGCCGATGGCTGTTCTTCGGCGGCGACGGAGGAGCCGTCGGCGCTCTCGTACCGAGCGCGAAGCCCTGCCACCTTGTCCTTCCCGTACCGCCGGGTCAACTCGGTGAACAGCCACTTCTCGCGACCAAAGTAACGTTTTGCGTATACTTGCGCCATCTTGAGCTTCTTCTTGTCAAACTCCGTGAAGAAATCCGTCAGTACCGACTCGAGGTACGCAGCGTCCTTGACCTGGTGCTCGGCGCTCGAAGCGGTTTCATCAGGCAGGCTCGCCGACGGGTTTGATGGAGACGAGGACGAAGCTGGAGGCGGGCCAGAGGGTGGCATCACAGGAGGACCGAGAGGTGGACCGGTGGGTGGCATCACAGGAGGACCGAGAGGCGGACCGGTGGGCGGACCGGTGAGCGGACCGGTGGGCGGATCGACTGGTGGACCATCGACTCGTGGCGTGGAGTCAGCAGGCGACGACTCAACCGGGGGGCCAGTCGGAGAATCAGCAGGTTGATCTACAGGAGGGATAGCTGTGGGAATAGCTGGAGAGCTGGCAGTGATAGTATCTGCTGCCTGCTCGCTCGTGGATGGAGCCTCGGTCGTGTCGTAGACTTGGCTCCCATCCGCGTACTGCGCTTGCGCTTGTGGCAACTGGTTCGGGTCTCCGACGACTGCAGACTCCTCGTACGTCAATGAAGCGACCGTCTCTTGCTGATCCGCGACAACGGGAGCGTCGATGGTTGCCGACTCGGTATTTTGAGGCTGATACATTCCATCCATCGATGTCATCGCCCCCATCGTAAACACTGGTGCCGGAAAAGCAGGATTCATGGGCGAAGAAGGGTAGCTCGAGGGAAGACCCTCGGTCGGATACTGCGCGACCGGAGACGGCGCGGCGAACGGAGGCGGCGCATACACGTCAGACTGCGCAGAATCCACCGAGGCTGAAACATTTCCCTCATGAGGAATGTCACTGCGATCCTCTTGGTGCTCTTGGTGGCCACTACTGCCGACCTCGGCAGGGATTGCCTCAGTGATAGGTGCTTGCGCGTTGTCGCCGACAGTTTCTTCCTGTGGCACTTCCTCGTTCGCTGGAATCGGAGTTGAAGCTGACGGGAAGTCCACACCCATGGCTGGAGCTACCGAGAACGCCGGAGGAGTCGTGTACATGGAGGAGTTACCGCCTCCAGACCCCCACGGGTTCCACGGCAGCGGGGTCGGTGACAGAGGTGACATGACTCCTGCTGGAGCCGCTTGACTCGATTGAGCCGGCTGTTGAGTGAATGATTCGGCGACAGTATTCTCCTCGCCACTGTTGACAGCATCAACCACGCCATCTTCCGTCTGAAGTGGCGGCAGCGACGAGCGAGCCGGCGGTCCGGGCTCAGAATGCGTTGCGCTGTCCACAAGGCTGTTCGGCTCTTCTGTGCTCTCCAAATTGCCTGCGGCGCCAATGCCTTCCGCGACGGTGCTATTGTCATAATTGTCGCCGGCGCCGGCGAACGCTGAGACTTGTTCTTGCTGGACTGCTGAATCCGACGCCGCAGCAACTGCGTACTCGTCCGCGTGAACGTATTCAGTCGATGCTGAAGAGACGGATAGCTCGCCGGCGCCAACAATCTCCTCCTCGTGCGACTGCGCCGGTGCCTCTGCCTCACTTGGTTCCGCAAGCGGCGCGTCTTCCGGAATCGCTCCCAAGCCGAGCTGCTGCTGCTGCTCCACCTCTTTCAGTTTCGCGGCAAGCTGCTGGATCAATCGCTCCTGCTCTTCCAACTTCCGCTTCGCCTCTTCCTTCTCGGCCTCAATATCATGGATCGACTTTTCGAGCGTCGTCATCTTGGACCGCTCGCGCGTCAGCTCAATCTCCGACGCCTTCTTAGACTTCACGAGTTGATCGCGCAGCGTTGCCTCGGACAGTTGTAGCTCGCGCACATAGCCCATCAAGCTGTTCACGCTGCTCTTGGACGGCAGCAGCTTGGACGCAATGAGCTCCGAGCTCCGGTAATGAGGGATCTGCGTCAAGCTGCCTCGAGCGTTCGCAAAAGGCTGTTTGCCGCTCGCATTGAGCGCCGGTGGGGCCGACATCGGCCCATTCTTGGACTCGTCGTACGGTGGCGGTGAGTAATTACGCGGGAACACGTTCTCGGAACTGTTGCTACGCGACTTGGCGCTGCCCAGTCCAGAGTATGCCGAGCGAGGACGCTGCGGCGCGCTCGCACCGCCATTCTCGCCGCCTGATGCGTACTCGGAGCTACCGGACGGCGTCCTAGGCGGCTCAGACCTCTGGAATGGCGTCGAGTCTTCGGAGTATGACGCCCCCAACACACCGCTCGTATGATGTCGATTGCTGCTGCTGGTAGCGAACTGCACTGATGCCACGGACTGCCGCTCTGAAAAGACCGACGTCACGGACTGCCGCTCCGAAAAAACCGACGACACGTCGTCGGCACCGTCCTCCGACTTGGTGTCGTCCAGCAGACTGTCCTCCGTCTGCCAAAACCCGCCGGGCTCTGCGCCGTCAACCGCAGAGGAAACGCTCGCGACGTCACTAAAGTCGTCGCGTGCGCGCGTCACGGACTGCGCGTCGTCGGTCACGACGCTGCTCGAGGATGACGACACGCGTTTGCGGTTCCTGCCATACAGAGGCGACTGCCACATCCCGCACACACACGCACACACACAGCGTCAGTATTTCCGCGCTATCGAATTACGCAGCAGGGCAACACGGCGAGGCGAGAAGAGGAGAGGCGTACATTGTAGCGGCCGGCGTGCGCGGTCGGGTGCCACGCGTCCTTTGGCGTCGACCCCGATGTCGGCGTAAATGGCGAGTGCCGGGGCCGCAAGTGCGCGTTCGGGTGGTGGACCGCAGGGACCTTCAGGCCGCTCCCTCCCGCAGCAGGCGGCGGAGGGGCTGCGGCTGCCGCGGGGGTTTGGAAGTTGTCGACGGTCCCGCCCCACGGCAGCGTCACCGGCGCAGACGCCGCCGCAGAAGTCGCGAGAGTCGCCGGGGACGCCCCTCCGCCGTATGCGGCCGCGTGCGCGTCGCTCGAGAGCTCATGCAGCTGCAGCCGCGGGGGAGCGGCGCCGGCGTGCGCGTTCGCCATGTTGAACATGCCGCCCATCGTCGGCGCGTTCTGAGCCGGGAACTGCGCGTACGGCTGCCACTGCTGCGCACTGCCGTCGTCTGCATGCTCCTGCTTGGTCGGGGGGCGGCCGGCGGAGGAGGCGCCTGCCGCGAAGGCCCCAGCGCGCGGGGGCGGCGGCAGCTTGCCCTCCATCCTCCGACGATGTGGTTCTGGAAAGTGGGGGATCAGAGCGAGGTTCGTCTTGGAATTTGTATGTTGACGCCCGTGCTCGCTCCACGTAGACGGAATGCACCAATACTGCCTGGCAAAGTACGAATACCACCGGACCTCTCCCTCGTACCGGTATATCAAGAGGATGCAGTCATCCAAAACGCGCGAGAGTGATGCTCTTGTGAGAGTGACACCCTTGTGAGAGTGACGCCCTCGTGAGAGTGACGATCGCTTTCCCGGATCCACCCAGGCTTTGTGCACAGCGTCATGAATCCGCTTCGTGGTGTGCAGACGAACGAACGGCCGAGCAAGCGAGCGAGCGATTTGCAGCGAGCGTGGCGCGGGTCCATGCGACAACGAGCGCACACTGATGCGACACCGCCGGCACCTTGTGTCTGTGGTCGCGCATGCCTCCGCCACCGACGCGGCGGCCTGCCGCCGACAAGCGAAATGGAGCGGACCGCCGCCGCTCGACGGACGCATGCAAACCTCGCCGCTGGCGCCACGTTGGCTGGTTGTGGTCGCGACGGGCTGTCATCGCGACGGGCTGTCATCGCGACGGGCTGTCATCGCGACGGGCTGTGATCGCGACGTTTGGCTGCGCCTGCCTGCCTACGACCCGGCGCTGCCACTGGAGCCCGTCGGCCGAACGAGCTCGTGAGTCCAGCAGCGCCGGTTTGCGGAGGCGACAGGCGACGCGTCGGTCACCGGATTCCGCGGTGTGGCCAGAGCGAGAGAGGCACGAGGAGAAAGTGCGGGAGCGAAAGCTGTTGTCGCTACGATGGCGTAGCGACCGGTTATTAGATTAGGACGAGGCCAACAAACTACACGCGTCGCGATAACATTAGGAGGCGGCGGGGAGTGGACACCGACGACGGCACGGCACGTTGGTCGACACCATCGACGCGCTCAGGACGCGATACAGACCGCGGCGCCAGCCCCGACCTCTTCGTACATGGTCGTCATTAGTCGCGTCAGCCGCTCGCGTAGTCGGTCGTTCCGCGACCGGAGCTCGTGCACCGCCTGACCAATCAACCCAGACAGACAACGCTCGTCAGCCCCATCGTTCCGCGGCTCAACCCAGCATCCGCAACGCCTGCACAAGAGCACACCTGTTGGCTGCGCTCCAGGACGAGCTTCTTGCGCAGCCGGGCCCTCCGCGCGTGCAGCCGGTTGCGCTCCCGCCGGATCTGCTCGCGCTCTTCCTTGGACCACGCCGCGGCGCTCGCCGGGCCGCCCATGTGCTTGCCCTGCAGCTCCTTGGCGATGCACGTGCACGCGTTGGCGCGCTCGTCCGCCGGCACCTCCTCGTCGTGGCACATGCAGCCCTTCTCGTGACCCGACTCGTCCTCCTCCTCCATGCCCGCGTCGTGTGCGCTGCTGTGGTGGGCGAGAGCCGCGAGTGGGTCCGCCTCCTCGCTCTCCTCCATCGGGTCGTCGCCGGCCTCATCCAGCTGGCGCACGCACGCAAAGCTCTCGCGGGGCACGCCCCCGAGCGTGAGCAGGCTCGCGGCTGTCGCGTGGAACTCGTACGTCTGCTTGAGTAGCTCGTACTCTTCCTGCAGCGAGTTGATGCTGTCCTTGAGACTTTCGAGGAGCTCGCGCTTGCGGATGCGCGTGCGCTGTGCGTGCAGGCGGTTGCGCTCGCGGCTGACGCGCAGCTTCTCGTCCTCCGACGGCACTGAGAAGCCCTTCCTGTGGTCCTGCGCGCCGTCGAAGCCGTCGCTCGAGTCCGTGGACGGCGAGTTGAGGCGCAGCAGCGGCATGCTGTTGGCCGGCGGCCCCTTCACCTTGCCATTCTGCATCAGCGTGTTGTCCTTCTTGACGGGCGACGAGCTCGGGAAGCTCGCGCCGAGGAACCCGCTGATCTGGATGCTCGTAGGCGTGCGGAGGCTGGCGCCGCCGAGCGCGCCGCCGCTGGCCGCCGCCAGCTCCGCGAAGTGGTGTCGCGCGCCGTCCTCGCGCGCGAGGTCGGCGTCCGTCTCGGCGTGCTGCCGCGCGAACAGCGGCCGCAAGGGCGGCAGCACCACCGTGGCCGCCTGTGCGAGCTGCATCTGTGCGTCGCTTCCCACTTTCTCGCTTTCTCTCTCTCTCTCTCTCTCTGTTTGTCTATGACGTTGTGCTGCCTGGGCTTCGGGCCGCGCGCGCAAGAGCGAAAGTGGCGAGTCCGCCGCGTCGGTCGGGCGTCGCTGACGTATCGAGTGCCACCGGCCGCCGCGCTTCTCTGCGTGGGTTGCTTGTCTTTTTTCGAATGGCTCTCGGGCGGGCACTGCCGGTAGCAGGTATTTGCCTGGGTTTAGAGACAACAGGTTCGATTGCTCCGCGCGAATGCGCGCGGCGATCCTTGGCAATAGCGACGTCGAGACAATGACGTGGCGCGGTCCGAAAAGATCCGGGACGCGAAGCGCGCCCAGCGATTCGTGCAAAAGACCCGCCTGCGGACGAATGGCGCGCATCCATTGGTGCAAAAGCGCTCCCACGGTCGCCACTCAAACCTCAACCAGCAAAGATCTGGCTGTTTGGCCCTGCGCGCCAGAAAAAGAAGGAAAAAGGGTGGAAGCGACGCACTACGGGGAGAAACGGGGCGGCGCCTCGCCCGTCACCACTCGCCGAGCGCCTACAAAATCCTAGTGTGCGCGGCGCTCATCCGGGGTCCGGTGAATGGACAATCCGCCCGGCCGGCGCAACTTCAAAGACGTGTCGTGGCATTATACGTACGTACGCGCTGCGTACGTTGGCTCGTGTACACGTACACGCGCGCCGAGGGGTGCCAAGCCTTCGTGCGTCGGCCAACTTCAAGCAAGCAGGCACGAGCAGCCCGCCATCGCCATCGCCCGCCCGCCATCGCCCGCCCGCCCGCCATCGACCGTCGGCGTCACTGATCGATCGACTCGATCAATCCATCGCGGAAGACGCTCGCCCACCTTGAACTTGCGGCGGAACACGCCGAGCCGATCCATCTGGTTCGCTCGCACGGCCAGCATTTCTGCCTATGGCAGCACGGTTCCCAGCGCGTCCGGACGCCCGACAGTCCCCTATCGCGCGACGGCGACGCCAACGCCGACGCGCGGACGCCGCGCAGGCTCCGCTCGAGCCGATCCCACGCCGCCGCGCTCTGGGTCCTCCGGCGGCCACCCGCGCGCCGCGGCCGGCGCCTCGAGCCTTTGCGCGAGCCCGGCAGCTTCTCTGCCTGCACCCATCGCGCTCCGGGCGGGCGTCGCAAAGACACGCCCCTGCATTTAACGCGCGCGACTCAAAAACACGCCGCCAAACATTGCGCTGCCGACCATGCCGGCCCATGCCCGGCCGCCCATGCACTGCGCGGGCAGATATAGATAGATCCGTGGCGAGCGCCAGGCAGTGCCCGCCGACCAGAAGCAGGAGCGCCAGCCAGTCAGGGACGGCATGCTCGGCGCCGACAGTGGGAGCGCCAGCCGCCACGGCGGCGGCGGCGGCGGCGGCGGCGGCGCTTCGCCAACTGCGCCTTCAACCTCCACGGCCGCCGCGATCCGCGAGACGCTCGAGCGCCTGCGCGCCGAGGACCTCGCGGCGCAGGCGGCCGAGCGCGCGCGCCGCCGCGTCCAGCGCGATGAGACGCGCGCGCGTGTGCGCGTGGCCCAGCTCGAGGGGCTCGACCGCGCGCGACTTGCCGCCCATGCCGGTCCGTGCCGCGCCGCTCTGTCCGCGCGACCGGCGGCCTCTCGCTCACGCCGCGCCGCCGTCTCCGCTCGACGCGCGTGGCCCAGAGCGCGCGCGCAGCCGGAGCGCCGCGGCCGCGCTGAGCGAGCAGCTCCGCGCGTGCGAGGACCGGTACCAGGCCGACAAGAAGCGGCTCGCCGGCGTCCAGGACAAGTCCGTGCGGGCGGACCCGCCGCGCTCGGCGCGGACGATTGGCCGCGCGCGGCCGGCTCCCTCACGCTGCCGCTCGTGTGCACGTGCGATCGCCCACAGGAAGGCGCGGCACGAGGCCGTGCAGCGCGCCAAGGCCGAGCGCGACCGCGTCGTCGGCTGCGTGCGCGAGTCGCTGCGGCAATTGGGCACGGGCGGAGACGGCGGCGCGGGCGTGCGCCTGCCACGGATTGCCAGCGCGGACGGCGAGCGGCGCGGCCCGAAGGCAGCGGCCAAAGCCAACTTCCGCGCCGTGATGGAGGAGATCCGCTCGGTCAAGCGCGCCAGGAGCGAGATGCTGGACCCGTACGCTGCGGAACTCAAGGTGGAGAGGACCCTCTGCGTCTCGGATCGGCTCCGGAACCGCTTGGTGCGCCAGTCGCTGACGTAACGCGGCAGCTCGGACAGCTGTGGCTCAGCATCAACGAGCCCGAGCGCAGCCTCGAGTGCTACGAGCGCGCCGCACTCGCACTCTCGCAAAAGCACATGGACGAGATCCCGCCCGACAGCGTCGAGGACGTGCTGGAGAAGCAGCGCAGGCGGGTGCGTGCTCTGTGCGGAAGAGCGAGCCGTCCTCCCCTCGTCGTTCGCCCGTGTCTCGAGAGCGCTGGCGTCACGGCGTGAGAGTGTCTGTCCGTGTCGGTGCCTCGCCGCTGGTCTGCAGCAACGGGAAGCACTGCGCTTCCTGTTCACGCGCCAGCTCCGCCTCGACCGCGGCGCAGACGCAGTCGGTACGCGTGTGCGCGCGCGCGAGGTCTGCCTCGGTCCCGATGGCGCGCTAACTACCGCGCCGCCTCTCGCCGCCGCATCGATCAGACTTGATGACGCGATACCTGGAGCTGTCGTTGCCAACCGAGCGCGCCGCCACGATCGCCCAGCTCGAGCGGTAGGCGCGCTCTTCATTTGCCGCGCGGAAGCGCTGATCATACCAACAGCGCCGCACCTGGCTTCAGGATCCTGCGCAAGCAGCCATACGTCGAGGACTCGAGGCTGTCGGCTCCCGAGGACGTCACGAGGAGCATCCTGAGCTCCGGCAGTCTCGGCGTGTACGCCTCTCCACGCCGGTTGGAGCGCGCAGGGCGAGGAGAGGAGAGGCTGTCGCTCACCGCAGCGCTGCGCTCGCTCGCTCTCCAATGCGTCAGGCTGAACGACCTGCGCTTCCGTCTGCTGTCCGAGATGCTCGCGGCGTCCCCGACAGACCCGTGTACGTACGCTCGTTCGTCGTTGTTGGATGGCACGCCGTGCATTGCAGTCCTGCCGGAAGTTCAAGGCGCGTGGACGATAGACACGCGCGAAGCGCCATCCATGGACGGCTGACGCGACTGGTTGCTGCTGCGCTTGCTTGCTGGCTTGCTGGCTGGCTCGCGCGTCCAGATCTGCTCGAGGCCGTCGCCAACATGCACGTGCGGCGGCGCGAGTTCCCGCGCGCGCGGGAGCTCTCGGCGCAGCTCGGCGCGCTCCCGGCGGCGCAGCGGCTCTCGCTCTTCGCCAGCTTCTCGCAGTTCCGCTCGCAGGACCTCTAGCGCCGTGGGCTCACGCACTCGCTGCTGCTCGCTTGGCGACCGGGCCGAGTCGCCCATCCGTCGTCTCGGTCCTCTGGGCGTCCGCTCGTGGACCGGACGAACGAGCGCGCACTGCACGATCATGCGCCGGGTCTTTGCCTCGTCCGTCGTGACGTGGGCGAGGAATCAACCGCGCCGCGTTGAAGCTGCGTCCAGACTCACCGTAACACTTCAACAAAGTGCGATGGTTTTCCTCGCGGTATCCAACAAAAGCTCAAGAAGGAAGGAATCAGTCTGACGTGGACCTGTTGCTCGTGGTGCGCGAAGCACGGCGGGGAGAGGACAAGCAGGAGAATGCTCGTGACGACGCGCCTGCGGCCGCCGCCGCGGCTGTATCTGCATCTGCTGCGGGCGGCGCCGCCCGGCGCGCTGCAGACGGTCGGCGCGCTTCCCGGCGCGCGCGCGTTCAGCTCGTCGCCGACGGAGCTGTCGCCGTACCAGAAGCTGCAGAAGTGGCTGCAGCCGTTCGTCGCCGGGTCCAAGGCCATGTACCAGGAGAACAAGCAGGCGTGGGCGATCCGGCGCCGGCTGAAGGAGGACCCCATGGGCGTGGACGCGCAGCTCGCGCGGCGCGAGATGATGGTGCTGCGCCAGGCGCACCGCGACCTGCTCAAGTCGCTGCCGCTGCTCGCCTTCTTCTGCGTGCCGCTGGCGGGCTACGCCGCGCCGCTGGTCGGCTACCGGTTCCCCAAGCAGCTGCTGCCGTGGCAGTTCTGGCGCGCCGACCAGAAGACGCAGTTCTTGCGCGAGCACGCCGAGGCCAAGGCCGCGCACCACCCGGCGCTCGTGCGGCGGCTGCTGCGGCTCGACGACCGCGACGCGCACACGCTCGAGCGCATGCTCTCGGCCGCGGACGAGGGCGAGTCGGACGCGACCTCGGCGGCGCTGCTCCCAGCGCAGGTGGCCGAGTTGGAGCCCTTCTTTGACGGCCCGGCGGCGCTCCCGCGCCTGCCCGCGGCGCACGTACGCGCTCTCGCCCGCGCGTCGGTCGTGTCGCTCGCGTACGCGCCGCCCTTGCTCGCGAACGCCGTGCTGGCGGCCGCACCGAGCTCCATGTTGGTCGCGCGGCTCGAGAAGCGCGCAGACGAGCTGCGCGTGGACGATGAGCTGCTCCGGAGGGAGGGCGTCGACGAGCTGTCGCTGAGCGAGCTCGAGTTCGCGTGCGTCGACCGCGGACTCGTCGCGCAGTACGGCGACATGGAGGACCTGCGCGCGGCGCTGCGCGAGTGGCTCGCCATGTACGACGACGAGGCGCTGGCGGGCCGCGACGCTGCGGCCGCCAAGGGCGACAGGCCTGCGCTTCCCGCGTCGCTCCTGCTGCACGCGCCGGCGCTCGCGCGGTTCGCGCCGTCCCGCAGCTAGCCAGCGCCGCGTATCATGGAGTAGTAGCAGCATCCGACGCGTCGCGGCGGCGATCAATGCAATGGAAGCGAGCGAGGCCACTTACTCTCATGCGAGACATCGGTCTGTTGTGGATTAGTCGAGCTTCTCCTTAGTGGCGGGTATGTGCAGCACGTGGCTGCCCGTGATCTTGATGAGCGTCTCGGGCGAGCGCATGACACGCACAAGCGTCTCGAAGAGCCGCACCTCGTCCGTCAGGTGGCCCACGTACTTCTCGCTGCGCGCGATGTAGACGCCCTCGACGAGCTCGAGCACGTCGTCGGGCTCGGGCAGCTCGTCGTACTGGATCTGGAAGAGTGCACCGCGGAAGAAGCTCTTGACAGCGCTGCCGATCGTCACGACCACGAACACGTACGCAGCGGTGAGCCCGTACGAGTCGATGCCGAGCGTCGACAAGCCCTGCACGATCTTGTCGGACACGGCGATGAGGCAGAAGGGCTTGTCGCTCGCGCAGTAGTTGTCTGCGTTCGACGTGGCGTTCACCACGGGTTTGATCGTCCACCACGTCTCGCCCTCGGCCGACGTGTGCTTGGTCACGTTAACGCTCCGCAGCGTGGTTGACCGGTCCAGCACGCCGCTCTTGGCCGTGAGCTGCACGATGGGCGGGAAGAGCCCGTCGACCGTGATGGCCGGCAACGTCACGTTCTCGTCGTCGTTGAGCGTCTGCTTGATCATCGGGATGAGCGCGTTGCGCTGCGTGGTCGTGATGGCCAGCGAGTACGACGCGTCGATATCCTCGTAGTCCGTCGGACCCGGCCGCTCGAACGCGAACGAGATAGTCCAGTTGAGCTCCTCGGTCGACTGCAACTGCGACACGAGCTGGTCCATGCGCGGTGGTGAGATGGTCCACACGTCGTGCGAGAAGACATCGAACTCGATGCGCTGCACCGTCGCGCCGTCCGTGTTGCGGTCGATCGCGTAGCTGGGGCTGTTGTTGTCCGAGTTGGAGTACAGCTCGTTGAGCGTACCCTGCGCGTCCTCGACGCCGAACGTGACGGTTGTGAGCGTCACCTCGTTCTCTGTCGTGCTCGGGTTGATGGAGCTGAAGAGCGCCAGCGGAGCGAGGAGGCATACGAGCAGGAAGAGCAGCATCACACCGGCTGACATCAACTTGCCGGCCAACGGCTGACGCTTCTTACCCTGCAGCACGTCGGCCTCCTCAGCTCGCCCGCGCATTTCCATCTTGACCTTGAACAGCTGCGCCGCCGTGTCCTCAAGCAGCACCCAGTGCGACCAACTGAGCGATGTGCGTGTGCAAATGTAGTCGAGCAGCGCGCGCATCTCGAACAGGAACGGAGCGCTCATGATCAGCCCGAATGTCTTCTCGCTCAGCTTGGTCTCCAGCGTCTCACGCGTGTAGTTGTAGCGACTGCCGCGGTAGATCGGGTAGCCGTCGCGCAGCTGCAGCGCGCTGCACCATAGGAAGACGCACTGCAAGGCGTAGAAGATGACGAGCGCTGGTCGCTGCTGGAAGTAAATGTTCGTGTGCTCGGGGATGAGCCACCAGACGCATAGGTGCAGGAGCAGCGTGTACACATACTGCAGCGCGAGTTTAGCCGCGAGCGAGCCGCAAACGTACGCGACACGGTCCCAGATGATGAACACGAGCTCGAGGAACACGAGCAGCACAAGGTAGCCCGAGATCATGTCGGACGACGTCAGCCGCGAGTCGGCATTCGCTGCCGACGTGTCGCTCGAGTCGGCTTCGCCCAGCTGCTCGAAGAGGATGACCGCAAACACGGACGACAGCAGCAGCATCGCGAGTGAGGCCGAGTAGTAGTCGCTGCCAGGTTTAGCACCAGTGATCGCCGCGTGGATATCCTTGTCCCATTGCGCGGGCGGGAGGCAGATCACCGTCTGTAGGTACGCGTGTGCGCGTGGCGCCTTCTCTTCGAGCCACGACTTCTTCTTGCGCGAGAGAAATCCGTCATCCTTATCCGCCGCGTCGCCATCGGTGAGTTGCTCGTCCACGTCGTCCGCGTCGGCGTCAACTTGCTCCGACACGATCTCATCCTTCTTCGGTGCGTCGCTACCATCGTCCTCGTCTCCATCTTCCCTCTCGTCGTGTCGAACCACAGCCTTGGCTACCTTGCTCTCTCTCTCCTCGACCTCAGCGGCCGCGGCCGCGGCAGATCTTCGCTCCTCCTCTTCGATGATCTCTTGAGCCTGAATTTCCTCCAGCATCTCCGCGGCAAGGTGGTCGTCGTCTGTACTAGCTCTGTATGCCACACTACCGGAGCTAAGAAACGACTGTTGCTGTCGTGATGAGTCCATCTTGATTGGCTGCCCGCCTCGCCTGCTGGACGAGACCGACGCCGTCGATGTCGGTGCCACCATCTCTTGGTGCGAGCCCTCCTTACTGGTTTTCGAGGCTCGGGTCTTTCGGTTTGCCGGCTGCTGGTTGTCAATCTCCAAGAACGCGTCATCAACCGAATCGCGGGAAGAGTTCAGTGACGCTCGGTAGTTTCGTAGCTCCGACTGGAAGCGCTCCTCCCTGGTGTCCTCGTCGCCCAAGGTATCCTTGTTCGTCGTATCCAACCAAAGTCCTAAGAGCATGAGCTCTCGCTGGTGCCACAGGATGAGCAGCAGCACGTAGAAATCCCACTGCATACCGTCAAAGAGAGATGTGACACTGTCGATCGACAAGCCGTCGAACTTGTAGAGTCCCAACAGCACATTCGGCTGAATGGTCTTGGCGTTCGTGCTCACATCGGTCTCGGATGTGCAGTACGGCCGGACGCTTGGATAGTAGTAGCCTGACTCGGTCATCCCAGTGCAGAATACCGACAACTGGAAGACGTAGCGCAGCACGAGGATGCCGCAAACCTGTATAAGCCGTCGGATCACGAATGGCGAATGAGTTATCAGCGACCGACGAATGTCCACCATGGGTGTGCAGCGAACTTACATATTTCATCAGAAGCAGCCACACCGAGGGCGACGGTCGCGGATTCTCGACGAGGATGTAACCAAAGACGGCAAACACCAGCACCAAGTTCAGCAAGTCCGCCTGTAGTGACACACAATGCAAGAGTTGGTCAGAATCCCTCACCAATCCTTGCGTTCGGCATCACAGTAAGCGTTCCGACGCACCTGGCACGCGAAGCAGACTACCATAGCCAAGCATGTGAGGAAGCTGCTGGAACTGCGGATAACATTGACCACGAGGTGCACGATCTCGGCAATGCTCGGCTCGTTCACGTCTTCGGCGTCGTACTCGGTCGTCTCTTTCTGGAACGCGGCATTCTGGACCTTGTGCAGAAAGTTGTATAACGGGATGCGCCACGCGAACTTGCTCGGATCCTCATCAAACTCGTTGTCCTCGAGGTCTCCTAAGGTGCTCTCGTCACCCGTCACACTGCTCCATTCACTCTTGTTCTCGTCAAAGTTGCCATCCCCATCGTCTTCCCCAGACCCAGGTGGCAACACGTCGAGCGGATTTGGCAGCTTGCGAGCGCGCAGGCAATCGATGACGTTGTCGTCCAACGCGTCGCGGGGTACGGCGAACGCAACCGAAGTGAGGAATGTGTTGAACTCCTTGGTCACCTCCGGCTGGAAAACGTACTTGGTGTCCCCGCGATTCCGGCTATGCCGCACAACGAGCTCCAGGCAGTGCAGCGTCGGCGACATGTCGTCAAATTGCACTTTGTTGTCGCTCAGCCGGAACGAGATGACATCGCGCCATTTGAACGAGGTCTTGAGGCGTTTCCTCCTAGCGCGGCTGCGATGCTTGAGCGCCATCTCCTCGTCCCGGTAGTAAATGAGATGGCTGCTGTCAATCACGACATATCGATGCAGATACTTGGGCTTCAGCCACGCGATTAAGGACAGCCAGCGCGACGGCGGGTACGGCTCGCGGCGATACTTCATCCACCCGGCGGTGCTAGAGCCGTCCAAGTTGAGCGGCTGCGTCGAGATCGGGTCGCTTGCGACACTGAAAGGCCCTTCGCCCATGCGTGACACCGCCGAGACTTTGAACTGGTAAGCTGTTCCAGGTCGCAGACCTTCGATCGTTGCTTCGCACACGTTGCCCTTGACTTCGACAATATCGCTGAAATCTCCCAGCAGTGTGAGTGACGGGTAGCGCTGTCTTGAGATCCGGTAGTAGCGAATCTTGTGGACGCTCGTCGTGGGCTTCTCCCACGATATAGTGGCCGAGTTCTGCGAGCACTCGACCACAATGGGCTTGGTCGGCGCCGTAGGCGGCAGGTTGTGATGGAGCCCCATCGCGATGTCCATGAGTTCTTCCACTTTTTGCACCAGCTTCGACACAATGATCTTGAGCCGTTGAATAGCCGCGTTCTTGTCCTTCTTCATGGCGTACCACTTGGCAGTGCGCCGTCGGAAATGGTCTCGCACAATCTCGTCTCGACGCTCCGCCGCACGCTCTTGCTCGTTCCAGATAAGCGCGAGCACCTTTGGGTACGTTGGGGACACGAGGATTTCACATTGGATCGAGATGAGCACGCACATAGCGATGAGGCCGTACGGCATCGAGGTCGCCGATACACCCAACAGGTTCGTCACGGTCATGCAGTCACTCCCATTGCCTGAAGTGGTCTTGCTCGTCGAATCGACAAGACACTGGTTCACTTTGTCAGAGAGGTACGGAGTCATGAAGAGCACAATGGCGAACAAGTGTGCCCAGTTGAACTTGCGAAGCCGGTGGATCCACGGGTTCAGCGGCGCGCGCGTCTCGTCGAGGCGATAGAGCATCACCATGGATGCCCACAGGTACACGATCGATACGATTCCGCCTTGAGTCGTGCCGAACACGAACACCAACAGCAGCACGAGCGGTAGCCAATTGGTCACAACCACGCTCTCAATGTAGTACCATGGGTGTCTCTGCGCGAGGATCGCGTAGCGCTCGTCTTCTTGCGTTCTGGAGCGCAACAACTCGTCCAAGCGCGAGTCCTCATCGACTTGAGTGACGTTTGTCGCGTAATCCTCTTCGTAGCTGTCGATATTGATGATATCGTCGGGCTTGCTCTCGCCAATCTTGTCCGACTTGGGCAACAAATAAACGCTGTAAAGCGTGATGAAGTCGGCCATCAGTGCCCATACGTGCTGATCGCTGATCAGGAACCACTGTTCGTACGAATCTGGGATGAAGCTCCATGGCGGAGTCGTCGCCATCTCGATATCCAGGAATGGAGGCAGCCACAAGACGACCGAGTACTCGAGTACGATGACAAGAGAGAGCAGGATCGCAAGTGCCCACCAACGACTGCACACCGTCGACGGATACGCGTACATCATGGCATACACGACGAGCATGTAGACCACTGAGATAAGATCGCGGTGCACGAAGCACGAGATCGTGAACAGCAGGATCGTCACGTTCACGGACGCCTTGCTTGCGTATGATGTGCAGAACTCCCGCAGGCACGAGAAGAAATCATTCTCATCATCGACTGATGCGTTCCCGCCAGCTTTTGACAAGTTGTCCACTTCACCAAGCGTTCCTCCGCTCGACTTGGCAGTAATCGAGGACTGCGAGTTCTTCAGTGTAGAACGCGAGCCTTGCTTCCCGCCACGGGAGTCTTCGCCGTTATCGTCGTCGAGGCTTGCGATCTCCCCAAAGCGATCCTTGTTGTCATCATCGTCGTCGTCCGCTTCGCAGGAAGACGTTCGACGATCCCGGCCAAGACCTTCCGCCGCGCGCTGCGCGAAGTCAATCTCGAATAGAGCTGTTAGCTCCGCGAGCTTCTGCTGACGCTTTTCTGAAGACGCAGAGTCCCAGTACTCGGCAATCCGCTGGAAGAAACACATGAGCATAATGACGAGCTGTCCGGAGAGCAAGTCCCAGAGCTTGCTGGCACCCACAGTCACCGAATATCGCTCATAGAGCCGCACTGTGCCAACCCAATCGCTGTCGTCGCCAGAGCTGAAAAGGACATGCACGCCATCCACGTCGGACTCTTCCGTGTTGAAGACGCTCAGTTGGATCGCGTACTTGAGCACCGCGGCGAACGCCGAAATCCAGAACAGTGGTCGCCACAAGTACTTCCAGTCGCCAGTGATTGGTCGACCGAGCACAATGATCACCACGTACAACTCCCCGATGAAGTCAACGCTATCAATCGCCACGTACATCGCCACAATCACGAGTGCAGTAGCGCTTAATGAAATCACCAGCTGCTTCACTGCGTCCATCACGAGGCGAATGCGATCAACAGCTCGACTTTGACCACTCGTGAAGAATTCATATGGTTGCACCGCCTTCATCATCGAGTACAGTTGCCAAAAGCACAGCGCCATCACAATCGTTGTCGGGAGGAGGTAAAGAAATAGGCTGGAAATCTTGCCGGTGCTGGAATGATCCTCGTACCCAACATCTTCGGCCGACATGAAGTTGGATGTGAACACGTACTTCTCCAGGTTCGAAGATATGGCAGAGAATTGGTAGAGGTAGCGCGAGACCAGGATGATGATCTCTATCAGAAGCGCGACTGACCATAGCAACTTGAGTCGCAACGATGTCCTTGGAGCCGTGGGGAATCCGCCGAGGTGGTTTCCGAGAAGAATGAAGCATAATATCAGCTGAATCGAACCGATCAACGTCGTGCTGAGCCGAGTTGTGCCCTCTTCGTACTGGATAGCGACCACAATGAACGCGGCATAGCAGAACAGCACACCAAAGATCCGAAACCAGTTGTCAACCTCGATCATCAGTCGTGACACGAAGAACAACGGGTTTTGCCGATCAAGGTCTCGCATCCGCATCCGCTCTTCGATCGTGTCCTTGTTCGCGACATAAATCACAAGCTGGAAGACAAGCTCGAAGATGATGAGCAGTTGCGCAGAGAAGAGCGTTGGCCACAGCGACTTCCACGTAAATTCCTCTGACGAGTAGCACTGGAGACCGATCACCTCGAGTGTGGAGTTCTGCTTGCACTCGACATTGCGGAGAAACACCGCGAAGCATGCCGCGAGGGCGTAGAACAACAGGATACGCCAAAATCGCCGCCGGTGCTCGAAGAACAGAATCAAGAGGACGGCCAGCACCAAATAGCCGATTTGGAGAATTGACACCTGCGTGCTAAGCGCGACAACTGGTGCGCACAGCAGTCATGAAAATAGCCGCAGTGGTTAGACGCATCGTCCCGTTCGTCATGAATGCTCAGTATACACATAGTCGACTTACTCAGAATGGTGATCAGCACGAGCGCGTCTAAATGCGTGAAGAATACCCGCTTCGCGTCCTCGGCCCATAGTTGAATTGCCGTGCCCCACCCTCCTCGTCGTATTCTCTGGAGCATCAAGCAAAAGTGTCCCAAGGCGGTCAGTCGCGCTGTCCAACGACAGCAAGGAAGGATAAACACAAACCACGTACGTTGAGGATGTCTGCGTGTGTCATAAACCTGTACGCTCCGAGTCGTCCTTGATCGGATTCGCTATCCGAGTCGAATGCGGACTGGAGATTGAAGCCCGTGGCTGCTCGCTGACGGGATGATTCAACGAGGATGTCGTGGTATCGCCAGTGCATGCGAAGGGAGAGGTATATCAGCACGAGGCAGACGTTGTGAATACCAATGTCGAGGATCGGGTACTGGAACGCCAAGAGTCCGAACTGGGTGTAGTCGCTGCCATCCACAGCTTGAATGGTGAGGTTGCTAAAATACTCGGCGGCCGACAGGCAGGTGCCATACACGAGCATCCCCCACCCAACTATCGACGTTGAAGACAGCCCATACAGTGCCAGGGTCACAAACGCGAGGCCAATCAGCGGTGCTGACGCATACGACGGGTACGATACGCTCCACACGATTGCGGCGACGCAGCCGAAAAGTAGTCCGCCTTCGCGAACGAAGATACGGACAACCAATGGCTGGCTCTTCAGAAGCTCCTGCACGTCAATTGCGCCATCGGGCTGAGGTGGCATGCGCTGATATGATGAGCGTGGGTCTTCTCCGAATTCAACGACTTCCAGGTCCATGGCTGGGTTGGAGTAAATCGAGTGCATCGAGCCCCCGATGCCACTGTCGGTAGCCTTCATCTTCTTGATGTATGCCTTCTTCTTCTCGGCTTCCGCTACTTCCTTGTGCAGATTGTGTAACTTGGCGGAGCAGAGCAGTAGCAACACCTGGGACACTGCCAGCACATAATACTGCCAGTCTGCGTTGCCACTTCGGAGGTCGCCGAAGCCGCAGTAGTGTGCCGCTTTCTCGAGCGTTTCTCGAGACCTGATTTGGTTGAATTCGCTCAAATACCTGTCAGCACCAGAGTTGCACACATCACATGATGTAAGTTCTTGTGTTGCCAAGCGCGATAGCGTCAGCTCCCTGCCACGAACCAAAGAGAAATGAACAGCACGTTGAGTAGCAGCAGCACTCGAGTCGTTTGAAACCCGAGGAAGAATGTGCTCGAATCGGTGGAGCGGGTTGATGCCATATGCCTCGAAGCGGTTGACGGTGCAGCACCTGCGTCGATGGTGCGCGCCGCGAACTCCTTTATTGTCACTTTCTTCGTGAAGACGGTGTAGCGCACGAGCCGCTCGATCAGCAGCAAGTAATACACGGCCGGCGCGAATGCGGGCACTGCCACGGCTGCAAGCAACAGGAGTATCGCGCACAACGCCTCGAGTCCTTGCAACAGCGATCGTTTGTGGTCGTGCCGCGCGTCGACGCCGCGGTTGAATAGGTGCTCGCCCATTTCGAAAAAGTCGAAAGCGTTCATCTCTTGCTGGTGCTGGTCGAGGCGGTTCTGGTGGCTCTCGAGCCGTCGGAGCGTGTAGAAGAAGTGCACAGCGCTGGCGGTGAGCACGAGTCCATCAAAGGCGAACGCAATCGCGTAGTCCTTGACGCTGTGCATGTATGAGAACCCAAAGAGGTCAGCGACGGACTCGGTCGTGGTCATGGACGTCCCTGGCGGCGACTTGAACAGAAAGATCGTGGCTACGTGGCCCGCGCACGCGAGCAGCGAGACCAGCAGCGTCACGAGTGTCACGGCGCGCGACTGGAACGAGAATACGACACCGTAGCAGAAGACGAGCAGGTAGTAGAACGACACGAAGTTAGCGCGTCCGACGGCGGCGACAGCGAGGCACAGCGAGAAGAGCATGTCGGCGCCAAAATTGATCGCTGCGACAGCGCGCGCCGACAGCGGGGGACTAGGCGGCGCGGCGGCCGACCCGGAGAGCGCCATGGACGCCGCCATGCCGTTCAAGGGCCGCCGCCGCGCGCTCCCGAGCGCCATGCTGGACGGCGCGCGCGAGAAAGACGATGGCGCGCGCATCATCACGGGCTGTTTCCGGTGCGCGCCGCCGCCGAGTGTTGGCGTGCTCGCCTCTTCGTACGCGAGTGCGGACGCGTCGTGGTCGTCGTGGCCGTCTCTGGGCGTGAGCTGGATCCGGCCGTCCGGCACGACCGCGAACGAGCGCGGCGCTCCTACGACTGGCTTCTCGCTGCCGCCGCCGCCGCCGCCGCCGCTGTGTCCTGAGGCCTGCCGCCGACGCATATTACTCCTCGCGCCGCGCGACCTGCTGATGTGGGTCGGATGGAGTGGCGACGAGGGCGGAGGCGTACCGCGTGGCGGCGGACTTGGTGTCGGACAGGCGTCCAACAAGAAAAAAGTGCACAAGAATGGACGCGGTCAGCAGAAGCAACATGCGCGACATGTACTATGTTACTCTCTCTCTCTCTCTTTCTCGCCAGTTGCCTTGGATAGTGTATACCCTGTGAGAACAGCTCAGCATCAGCTGCTGCAAGATTAGGCTGCATTCTCATGATAGTCTGATTGCATGGGAGCAGATCGAGAGATTCTATTCGCCTGCATCATTGGATAGGGATACAATGTCGGGCTCTGCTGCAGAGCCGCAAAAGAGGCAGAATTAGTGGGTTGCACACGAGAGAGAAAGGAGAAGATCGAGATCGGCATAACCCAAGCCAGTGGACTTTCACTCCCTAGCACTGGTTTCGTGAAAAAGCACTGAATCAAAGCAATGCAGTGCGGGATAGGGCCAAGAGGCATCCAATCTACCGGTCCATCCAGCACCGGTAACCACTTGAAGCGATGCTGTCACAGGCAGAGCTTCCAGTGCCCGAGCGCAGCAGGAACGCCTTCCTACATGCGCTCCAAGCTGCGAGTAGAGCTCACGGCATGACGTCTCCGTAGTGGCGCCCAGCGCGGCCCGCGTTCTCCTGCCTCCAAATCGGGAGGGGCGATCCGCCTCAAGAGGCGCGGCTTGTCGCCCGCACACGGTCGGTTTCTCCTTCCTCTCCTCAGACTCGTGTGCGCGCCAGTCGTCATCTCTCTCTATCTCTCACCAGAGACGCCGCCACCATCGACTCGGTCCCATCAGCAAGCATTTCGTCGCTACGCAGTCCCCGAGACGAGTCGGTGCCGGCGCTGCTGGCGGTGCCGACGGCCGTGCAGGACGCGGAGGAGGCGAGTCCCGAACCGACGGCGCTGCCGCACTGGGTGGACGAGAGCGAGGATGCCGCCGAGCTCGCGCCGCTTCCGTCCAACAACAGTCCTCGCCGTGGAATTCCCTCGTGCGCGGCCGAGACACTCGTGCCCGAGCTCAAGCTACCGCCGATCGCGAGCGACGCTGACACCGGCGCGGGATCCCCGGACAAGGACGCGCCTCGCCTCGGCAAGCAGATGAGCGCCGGCGCCATGTCCGTGTCGACGTCAGCGCTCATATCGCCGAGCTCTCGGCACCAAGCGCGGCTCACGCGGCAGGGCACGGCCAACGACGGCGTGCGCCGCCGCATCACCATCTCGGTCGACGACATCAGTCCGCACGCGCTCGACCGACTGGGTGTCAACACCGACATCCTCAAGAAGGAGAAAGGCATGAAGAAGCTCGGCATCTCGGACGTCGACATCGAGCGCAGCGAGGAGCTGCGCCGCTACAGCGGTATCACGTTCGGCGCGCCAGTGCGTAAGGTCGAGCTCGTCTTCGGCTTCAACGCCGAGCAGCTGCACCGAGACAAGGCCATCAAATGGCTCGGCACGACCGAGCAGGAGATCCTCGACGACTACAGCCGCCGCATCTCCGAGCTCGGGACCAAGGACGACCTGCCAATGACCTCGCCGGCGCGCTAGTGTCCCCGCTCCATCCACTCATCCACCCACCCGCCCACCACAGACGCGCCACCGCGGCCCTCGCGCACGAACGAAGAGCGCGAGTGCTTGGCACACACACACACACCATACCAGCGTCTGCTGTCCATAGCGTCGTGCCAACTCCGCGACAGCAATCGCACGCTCGCTCGCACGCACGCACGCATGTGCACGCTTCGTGTTCCGCTTGTCCGCGCTCGGCCCAGCGCCGACGCGCCACGCTCGTCACATGTACTGCATGTAGTTGCCCTCCTGCTCCAGCTTGTCCAGCTTGTTCCCGAGCGCGCGGCCCATGGCCAGTGCCATATCCTTGCCGCCGGCAGAGCCTGGGCCGCCGCCGCTGGCCGCCACGCCGCCGGCCGCCACGCCGGCGCTGCTGCCACTCAGGTTCAGCATGGACGAGCTCGTCGAGCCCGACAGCGAGAACGGCGGGAGGCCGATCGACGATGCCGTGCTTGGTCGGAGCAGCCCCGACGCGCCAACGCGATGGTAGGAAGGCCCCATGTGTCCGATGGACGCTGAGGTGGACAGGTGCGGCCGCCAATCGCCCGGGAACACACCCTGCTGCTGGAAAGACTTGGCATTGCGCGTCAGCGTCGGGTTCTCCGCCTGCTGTTGTTGTTGCTGCTGCTGCTGCCGCTGCTGCTGCTGCGGATGGTGGCGCTTGCTTGACGACGTCTGGCGCTGCGCCGCCTTGGCTGCCGCCGCGATCGTCGCCGTCGACGCCACGGCCGCAGCCGCGCGCTGCTGCTGCGCGAGCTGCTCGTTCTGCTTGTCGTTGAGCATGACGGGCGAGTCGAGGAACTGGCACTTGCAGTCGCAGTCCGTGACCGGGCAGACCGCGTGCGAGGAGAACCACTCGGCGATGTGATGCGCGTGGCCGCCGTGCTTGCACGCCTGGCACCACGTGAACCACTCGACGAACGGGATGCTCGACAGCTGCGCCAGGCTCTCGTACTCGCTCTTGCCGCTCTTCGGGTCCTTGAGCACGGCCCCGCTCTCCCCGGCGGCGCTCACGAGCGAGCTCACGGCCTCGGCCGTCTGCTTCGACCGCCGGTGCGCCAGCTCAAAGTACGGGTTCAACGACCCGAACGGCAGCAAGCACAGCGCGCACTGGGGCAGCGGCTTGCGGCACGTCGGGCAGCACGAGAGCTTCGGCTTGGTGCGGTTCAGCCACGACGAGTGCGAGCCGCCGAGGCGAAGCAGGCTCGCCAGCGACAGCGTCGTGTTGCAAAAGTTGCAGCGCACAAACAGCTGAGGCGGCACGCTCGGCGCCGCCGGCGCCGCCAGCTCCGCGCCGAGCTCCTCGCCGCCCGGGTCCCGGGAGAAGCTCGCGAAGCCGCTCAGCAGGTCTTCGAGCTGCGAGCGGCCGACGTCGAACCGTGCGCGCTCGTGGAAGAGCTGCCAGCGGTTGAGCAGATCCTTGTAGATCTGGACCCACCTGTCCATCGGCTGCATCCGCGCGGCCTGCGCGCTCGGAAGCCGCGCAGCGAGCAGCGCTAGCGTCTGGATGTCTCCCGTCGCGTCCAGGTACTTCTGCAGCAGCCGGACGCCGACAGCGTTCAGCCCCGTGATGACGAGCCCCTCGAGCCGCCCGAAGCGCGCACTCTCGTCCTCTAGCTGCAAAATGTAGCTGCGCAAGTCGTCTTCGGCCAGGTAGCGACAGGCGAACGCAACACGGTCGCTAAGCGGCAGCGTCGAGTCCGTCAGGATCGCCGAGTACGAGTCCGCCCTGGACGCGCTGAAGGCCGATAAAGCGTCCGCGCTCCCCCACTGCCGCCGAGGGTTCCCACCGCGTCTCGGAGCTTGCGGCTGGCTCCCTCGCGGGTTGCTGCTCGTACTCGCAGGCGCGCTCGCGGCGCACAGGAACGCCAGCATTGCGTGCAAGTACCGCGGCTGGCTGCTCGACACGATCTCTTCGCGCTTGAGCAGCTCCTGGCACATGCTAGACCACAGCGCCTGGCCCGCAGGGCTCACCGTGGACGACACGTAGCCAGCCACCGCCATGGCCGCCAACTGCAGCACGTCCGGAGAGTACGGAGCGGTGACGCCAATGTTGAGGTGCTGGGACTGCGTCAGCCACATGGCTCCCTTCTTCAGGTACGACACCGCCGAGCTCAGGTCCCCGTGGAACACGGCGATCGCCGCCGCGCGGGCGTACTGGCCGTCCATCTCGCAGCGAGTCAGGATGTTGCCGAGCTCGTACCGCGCGCTCTCGTTCCACGACCGGTGGAAACCAGGGCTGCTGCTGTCGCCGAGCGGCTGCTTGTGCGAGTTCCACACGCCCATGTTGCTCGCATGGAGCGAGAAGTTCGCACGCCCGGACGCGCTCTCAAGCGCTTGCGCATTGCCAGAGGACGACGAGGAGCGAGACGCCCCCTGTCCGCAGTCCGGGTCCCAGTTACACGCCAGCACGCTCAGTCGACGGCCTAGACCCTCGAAGAACTGGCAGCCGAGCACCGGGTCCGTCTTCATCACGGACACGATCCTCGGCTGCGGCTTCGGAGGGGTCTTCGATTCCTCGTCGACGCTGTCCCAGCCGCCGCCAACCTCTCCGGACGAGCTGCTGGTAGCGAGCAAGTTCTTCACGCCAATGTTCACGAGCACGTTCGGATCGAACGGCCAGCCCCGCAGCGCTCCCGCGCTGGCGACGCCCGGGGCGACTCCATTCGTCGGTCCACTCGGAGTGTTTGACGCCTTCGAGTGTGCGATCCACGACGCTTGGATCCGCCGCAGCGCCTCCACCTGGTCGACCCAGAGCCACAGCTGCCGCAGCTGGCGCTCGCGCAGCCTTCGACCGCTAAACAGCTTCAGGTTCTTGGACAGCACGACCGAGTAGCCCGACTTCGCGAGCCTGTACATCTGGCTCGAGATATCGTCGTCCACGACGGCGTTCATGCCCATGTCCGATTCGAGCGCCAGGCGACTCGAAGCGGCAGTGCCGAGGCCTGGACCGTTCGGTACCCCGCCAAAGAGCAGCTTGCCGCAGCTGAATGCCACCGCGCCAGTCGACGACACCGTGACTGGCATCGAGTCGTGGACTGAAATGTCCTCAATTTCGCCAGATGCAGACGCGGTCAGCAATCGATTCGGGAACGCGGCGGCCGCGATGTGACTCTTGGTTGCGACGACCGACGAACGCCGCGACGGGTTGCGAGCCTCGATGTTCTGCCACGAGAACGACGCGAGTCCCTCGGACGTGTAGCGCCGCCGGAAAGGCTTGCGCAGAACGTTCGACTCGCCCATGTCGTGGCTCGAGACGTCCCAGAGAGAAATCCACTTCTCGTCCGTCGATGCCGTCACGAGAATCCCCGGCTTCGACGGGCACCACGACACCTGCGACAGGCTCTTGCTCGTCTGTTGGATAGTGAGCAGCGGACCCGTCGACGCCTCGAGCTGGCGGATGTCCCAGACCTTGACCGGCTCCTGCGGACTGTCGCTGAAGGTCGCGAGGATGTTCGGGCGGTGCTCGTCAAACGCCACGCCGATCACCGCCTTGTTGTGCGCGACGACGCTCAGCGGCGTCGCCTTGGCGCGCAGGTCGTAGATGCGCAGCCACTTGAAGCCCGTGCCCGTAGCCAGACACGTGGGCTGGAGCGGGACCCACGAGAGCGCCAAGGTCGCCTCCGAGTTGGAAAGCTCGTGCATGGGCTTGCTGTTGGCCGCCGCCAAGCCGCCGCTGCCGCCGCCGACACCGACGCCGACACCGACGCCGACACCGACGCTGACGCCGCCCGAGCCCCCTACGCCCCCGTTGCTCGACTTGACGACCTCTCCGTCGCTCATAGGCTCCAGGGTCCCCCCGATCGCCGATCCATCCGCCGCCGCAGTCGGTCCACTGCCGCCGCCTGCGCCGGCGATGCCTGCCGCCGTGTTGAGATCCCACACGAGCGTGCAGAAGTCGCTGCGCACCTTCTCGAAGCCCGCGGCGAGCTGGTTCGGCATTGCGCGGTTCCACGCGACCGCGTGGCATGGGCGACTGTACTTGGGCAGCAGCTCGCGGGCCGAGCGCGCGCGCGGGTCCTGGAAGTCGCTCAGCACGACCTTGCCCGAGCCTGTACCCGCGGCGATGAGCAGCGGCTTGGACGCGAACGGATACCACTCGAGGCACTTGAGCTGCGACACCTTGGCATTGATCTTGACCACGCGGAACGAGCGCTTGCGCTGCGTCGTCCGCGCGTCGAGGGAGCCGGTGGGTGGCGCGTCGGAGCCCGAGGACGCGGAGGACGTGGAGATCTCGAAGAGCCGCAGCGTGTCGGCGCCGACCGCGAACAGCGACGCGTCGTGCGGGGACCACTCGACCACCGTGCGCTTGCTCATGGCGGCGGGGCGAGCCGAAGCGCGGACCGAGGCGCAGGCCGAGGCGCGGGCCGAGGAGGGAGCCTTCGCGCCGAGATGAGGCTGGGCAGGCAGGCAATCGATCTGATGGAAGCAGGGACGGAACGCTCAGATCTGAGTCCGAGCCAAGCCAAGAATCCTACAAAAAGAAAGTCGTGGTGAGTGAATGTACGAAGCTTCTCGAAAAAGTGACAGCCACTCTTTCCGACTTCCTGCGACGCGCGCAGGTGGAGGCGGCGGGTCTCGTTGCGGCGCGCCGCGCGTGCATGCAAGCCCGGATGCGGCGACGTTGTGAGCAGCAGGCTCGCGATGACACGCTCCTTTACTCCACACACTCGATCACGTCTGTGGCCCGACATGTGCACGGGCACGAGGATCAAGGAAGCACTGCGCTCGAGTCGCTCGTCTCGAGGCGAGTCTGCACGCTCACTCGCCTGGGTCGCACGTGGTGGTGCCGCTGGCATAGAATAACTCCATCTCGCCATCGTCCGCGCTCCGCGCGACCTCATCTTCCTCCGTGTCCATGAGCTTTTTTACCGACTGCGGATCCGTTGATTCCTCAATTGGCTGCGTTGCGTTTGTAGAGTCGAACGCATCGTCACACTGCGTTCGACGCACTGACGCGACCGACTGGAGCGGGTTGAAGGCGAGCTGGCTGGGGAACGCAAACGCCGCACGGATTAGGGTCTGGAGACCAGCGCAAGCGAAGGCGGAGTGCCGCTCTCTCACTGCCAGTCGCCATCTCGAACCACGCGCCGCCTTCCATGGCGCGGCGAACGCGTCGGGGATCAACCACGAGATCCAGCGCCGGGTCGACTCGCAACGTGTCACCGACTCGATCAAGGCCGAGCGCTCGTCGTTGGGCGAGAGCCGTCGGGAGGAAGAGATCGGTCGATCCCTGCCTCGAAGACGTTCGTAGCCAAGTTGAAGCTGGCTCCCCTGTCAAACCTGATCACGATACGTGGTCGTTCGCACCTCGCCTCCTCCCTCGATTCCCACGACGACGACGATCTCCCCCACCGACAGGCACCGCGCGCTCTCGATGCGGCCGCCGCTTGAGACGCTCGAAACGCCGGAGCTGCTGGTGCTCGGCCGCCTGCACGCGCTGGGTCTTGGCGCGCTCGTCGCGCTGCCGCAGCTCGTGGTGGCGGGCGACACGTCGAGCGGCAAGTCGTCGCTGCTGTCGGCGCTCTCGGGCATCGGCTTCCCGTCCTCCAGCGCGCTCACAACGCGCTGTCCCGTGCGCGTGACGCTGCGCAGCGGCGCGGCCGTCGAGGGCTCCGCGCGGATCCTCCGAGCGCCTCCGGCGTCAGATTCTCTCTCCTTCGATCCGCCGTCGGCGCCAACTACCGCCAGCGACGACGACGCGGAGGCGGAGCCTGAGGAGAATGGCGAGTGCTTTCCGATCCGCAAGCTGGAGGAGATCCCGGCGCTCATTGAGAAGCTGTCGAGCTTGGCCATACGCCCGGGACAAGTCATCAGCGACGATGTGGTGGCCGTGGACGTCCAAGGCCCGGCGCTGCCGCCGCTGGCGCTCACGGATCTGCCTGGGCTCGTGCGCGCCGTGGCGGACAACGAGGACCCGCGCGTGATCCCGCGCGTGCGTAGGATGGTCGACGCGCATATGCGCAACGAGCTATCTGTCATCCTCGCGGTCGTGCCGGCCAATGTGGACCTGCACAACGCCGAGATCCTGCAGGCAGCGCAGGCGGCCGACCCGGAGGGCCGCCGCACCCTTGCGGTCGTGACCAAGCTGGACCTGGTGGACCAAGGAGCCGAGGACGGAGTGCTCGAGCTCGTCCTGAACCGCCGTAAGACGCTCACGCTCGGATACCACGCGGTCAAGTGCCGCTCCGAGCGCGAGGTACTCGACGGCGTGTCGATCGATGACGCGCTGGCGCGGGAGCGCGAGTTCTTCCGTGATCGCCCGTACTGGAGCAACATCCCGGCGTTCATGAGAGGGAGCGCAGCTCTAGCGACGAGGGTCGCCGAGATCCTGCAGGAGACTATCCGCCAGTCGCTCCCCCGAGTGCTCACTGAGGTGGAGCAGCTACTGGCGAGCACCGAGGCGGAGCTGGAGCGCATCGGGGGCGTGCAGGACGCGACTCCGAGCGCGCAACGCCGCCGTTTCTTCGCGCTGGCCGAGCAGTACTGCCGCAGGATGGAGGCGGCGATGGACGGCGGCAACGACTTCGCGTGGCAGGCGCAAGGCGGAGGCGCCGTCGATCTCCGGCTGCGAGCCGTCCTGCGCCTGCGCGACGCGGAGTTCCAGCGCGAGATCGAGGCGCAGACAGCGACCGCCGCGATGCTGGACGACGAAGAGAGCGATAGCGGCGACAGCTCGTCATCAGCTGAGGCACTGCGGCCCCAGGTCGCCGAGGGCGATTGGATACAGGCGCGCGGCCGCGACCCGAGCGGCTGGATCGACTGCCGCGTCGTCAAGTGTCGGGGCACGGACGTCCAGTGCGCCGAGTTCCCTGACGATTGGCTCGGGACTACGCGCTGGCGGCTCGCGCCGCCCTCGCAGATGCGCAAGCTGCGCCTCCAGCAGCTGATCCGCGACAACCGCGGCGACGAGCTAGCCATCTTCCCGTCCTACCGCGTCTTCAGCTTCTGCGTGCAGCGCGCAGTGCAGGCGTGGACGCGGCCGGCGATGGCGCTCGCGGACGCCTACGCGCGCCAGACGCGCGCCGTGTCGGACCACTGGATCGCCGAGCTCGACGCAACGAGCGAGGTCAAGAGCTACGTGAGCTCGGTGGCGCTCCGCGTGCTCTCTCGGTCGTTGGAGGCGGGCAGGCGAGATGTGCACGCGCAACTGCGGCGAGAGAGCAAGCCGTACACGCAAGACAAGCGACTGTACGAGGACTTTGACGCTCGGCGGCGGCGCGCACTGTCTTCCCAGCTCGAGGGCTTGCTGCTGTCCTCATCCAAGGAGGCAGGAGCGCCAGGAAGCGTCTCCATGACGGAGGTGATGCGCGCGTTCACGTCCGTGCTCGCGTCCAGCGAGGAGCGCGAGGCGCTCGAGATCGACATGGCTCTCCGCTCGTACATGCTCGTGGCGGTGCGCCGGTTCGTGGACGTGGTGCCCATGAAGCTCAGCGACCTGGTGCTCGCCTCGTTCGCGCGGGACGTCAAGAGCGAGCTCTTGGAGTCGACGAGCGACGAGCGGATCGCGCGCCTGATGCGCGAGTCACCGCAGCGCGCTCAGCTTCGCCGCCAGCTCATGGAGCGGCTCGAGTGTCTGCGCGAGGCCAAGCGCGTGATCCTCGGCGAGAAGCCGGCCGCTGGCGCGTGACGGCGCGTTGTATTCGAGCAGACTGTTTGCAAGCGAGCCCTTCTCGCTCGCCTAGGCTGTCCCCATGAACAGCTCGACGTTGTCAATGACCTGGTGGTCCTTGAGCTCCGTGGCGAACCACGTCATGAGCTCCTGCTCGAGCTGCAGCGTCTCGCTCACCTTGTCGACCGCGGGCTCATCAAGTGGCAGCCGACGGCGCGGGGACTGCGTCTGCTGCGGACTCCCCGCAGCCTTCTGGAGCTTGGTGCTCCACGCCTTGAGCCTCGCCCAGAGAGATCCGTCCGCGCCGTCGTCCTCGTCCACGCGGAAGCGGAACACAACGAGCAGCATGAAGCCGTAGCGGCTGTCGTACTCGACCTCGATCTCGACCTCCGTCCCGGGCCGCAGCAGCGTCGGCTGCTTCGCGAGCGCCGCGGCCGCGCCGGCGCCGGTCGACGCTCCGCTGCCATTGCTGCCGGCGCTGTTCCCGGTGCTGCTGCCGCCAGGACAGATCGCACTGCTGCTCGAGGGCGTCAGGAGCGCGGCAAGGCGCTTGTACAGCGTCTGCGCGCGCTGCCGTATCTTCTGGCGCCTCGTGAGTGGCTCGAGCAGCGCGGAGCGGCTGCCGGGCTTGCGGTGTGCCTCCGGGTCGCCACACGGCTGCAGCGCTGGGTCGCGCCACACGACGCGCCGGAGCTCGGACGAGAGCTGCGAGACGCTCTCCTGCTTGTCGAGCTCGCGGCCGGTGAGGAAGGCTTCGAACTTGTCCATCTTGACCGGCTTGTTGACCTTGACGCGCACGGTGCGGCGTCCGAACTCGGCGCGGCGCGCCTGCCGCTTCCTGTACGCGACGAGCGCGGCGACGCACAGCGCCATCCAGACCATGCTGAGCAGGAAGAAGAGCATCGGCACCTCCACGAGCTTCGAGAAGGACGCCTCGACCCAGCTGGGCACCGCGATGTTGAGCGTGCCGCCGGGCAGGCGGTCCATGACGGCGAACGCGAAGCTGCCAGCGAGCATGAGCTGCACAAGCTCGAGCGACGTGCCCGACTTCTCGACCACGAGCGACGCGTCCGCGAGCACCTTGGTGTTGCTCTCGACCGTCTTGAAGATGTCTTCGAGCTCGGACGTGTTGAGCACCTCGGCCATCTGCCGCAGATTCACCACCTCGTACTTGGCGCCGTGCACGAGCTTCTCCAGGTCGCGCGCGCGCAGCAGGATGTCATGGTGCTGCTTCTTGAGGTCCAGGTAGCTGAAGATGGCCTCCTCCTCCTCGCATGCATCCACCGACTTCTGCGGGATCTTGATGAACTCGAGCGACTCGAGTAGATATCCGAGCGTGTCCGTGAACTGGGTGGTCGCCAAGCAGATGAGCAGGTGATGGCACCACGCATTAGACTGACGGACAGGCAGACAGAGAGGCAACGCAGGGAGGGAGAGAGAGAGAGAGAGAGAGAGAGAGACGAACCAATATGAGGTCGTTCGTGGCCTGGTTGAGTTTGCCGCGAATCGTGGCGAGGTGGTTCGGGTCCTCGTTGGCGCAGAAGAGGAGCTGGCGCGTCTCCTTCAGGTGCTCCTCGAGCACGAAGATACGCGTGAAGAAGCTGCGCAGGAACATCTCGCGACAGAGCAGCGAAAAGTAGGCGACGAAGACCTTCTCGAAGCGCTTGGACGCCGAGCCGGCGATGAGCATGCCATCCCGGCCGACAATCAGCACGCTGTCCTCACCGATGTCGAACGCGCAGTGGATGTCGCCCAGCACCTGCTTGAGCTCGTTCTCAAAGTCGTCGCGGTCCATGTACTCGAGTCCGGGGATGAAGGGGTCGATCTGGTCAGCCATGATCATGTTGAACTTGCCGCGGTTTGAGACGTCACCGATGAAGACCATGTCGAGTAGGCTCGCCTGGTACGAGCTCAGGAGGTCGTCCATGATCTCGGACGAGTCCTGGTGGATGTCCACGAGCAGTCGCGAGAGCAGGTCGACCGAGATGCGGTCCGACCGCTTGTCGAGGATCGCGTCTACCTTGATCCCGTAGAAGATGGTGCCGTCCACGTTCAAGTGGATGCCGAAGTTCTCGACCTGGACGATGCCATCGTCTTCCGGGAAGTTGATCTCGGCCTCGAAGTTGATGTACCGCACGGGATCGTAGTCCAGAATGCGTACCTCAGTGAGACCCGGCGCGACCTCGAACTGTGTGTCTGTCGGCCGGTCGTCGATCAAAGACGTGAAGAGCCCGCCCTGGCAGCGGTCCATGGAACCGAGCCGCTCGTTCAGAGCCACGATCTGGTTCGACCCGAACGGAATCCACTCGCCGATGAGGCACACGGGGTTCGTCAGTACGATCGCCTCGGACAGCGTGTCGCGGATGTTGGACTGCCCGCTGGCCGCCTCCTCGGCGCGGTGCGCGTTGGAAGACAACTGCTGGTACGCGTCGGCGCCGCGGACGCAGTTGGGCACGAACGGGCTCGACACGTACGACACGTCCTCCGTCTCGGTCACCTCCGAGTAGCGGAAGTACCCGATCGACTCGAGGATGAAGCGCCCCTCCTCGTTGAACGCCGGCTCTTCCTCTTCGTCCGCGGCGGCGTCGACCGACTGCCGGCGGCCCCCTTTCGCCGTCGTGAGCTGCTTGGAGCTCGCGTGGAACATCCACGATGGGCCAGCGTTCGAGTCCGCAGGGTACCCTTGCTCTTCTTCCGGCGGGTCCTTGATAGGGATGTATCGGATCTTAAGCAGCTCGCGCCGGTACGGCTTGGGAGCAAAGATGAAGGCATCCACGCGCATTTTGAGGTCCTTGCCGATCTGTTCGAGCAGTTCGAGCCCACGCCGCGAGACCTGGAACGCTGTGATCGAGTGATAGTCCTTGGTGGATAGCTTGAGTCCGTTAATGAGGTTCGCTTCGCGCAGGTCATCGATGGCCGACTTGCCGTCCTGCGTGATGTTCATCCAGATGCGCTTCGGCCGCTGCTCCTGCGCGATGATGGTCGCTGCAGGCGCGTAGTCGAAGTTGAGCACACCTGCCGCGATGCCCTCATAGATGAGCACGA
Source organism: Phytopythium kandeliae (assembly GCA_023338135.1). NCBI lineage: Eukaryota > Oomycota > Peronosporomycetes > Pythiales > Pythiaceae > Phytopythium > Phytopythium kandeliae. The sequence continues at coordinate 3,761 of JAADYC010000115.1, read as the reverse complement.
GCAGCGGCGTCTGTCGAATCCACGTCTCCTTCTCCTTCGTGCTGCGCGCGCTCACCGCGTAGCGAGACAGCATGTACAGCAGCATGATGTGGTCCTCGGGCCATGTCTCGCGGACGGTGCGGCCCGTGTCGTCTCCGTCCTTGGACACCTCTGGCAAGACGAACGTGAGCTCCTTCCCATCGACAGTCTCGACGTTGCTCTCGCCCGCGTCCTCGACGCTGTCGACTTTGCCGCTCTCGCCATCTCTGCCGTGTTTGCTGTCCGGCGGCACTGGGCTCATCGCTCGCAGTGCCTTGGCACTGCCCATGCGCGACTGGCTCCCAGCCTTGGAGAACGTCTGGCGGCGGTACGGCGGGTTGTTCGACGTGGACGACGCCTTGGTGTCGTGCATGTCGGTATTGTTAGCCTGTGACTTGGCTTCTGCTCCAGTCTCGAAGTCTCGCGCGTCTTTGAATGAGTTGGGGAGAATCGCGGGGGGTGACGGATCAATCGGAAGGTCCGCTTCACCCGCCGCCTCGGCGAGCCGAGCTACTGGCTCGCTGGACTCCATCTCGAGTCTCGATGCAGTCAGATCGGGGGAGAAGCCAGTGCTGTCTGCAAGCGGAACTGGCAGCGGAGGCGGCGGGTTGTACGCTTCTCCTGTCTTTGCGGCGGCCTGCTGGGGACTCTCGCCGAAGTGGCTCGGTGGCGCGAAGGGGGCGTCGGAGGCCGCCTCGTCGGCCAGACGGATCGCCGCAGGTGAAGGAGACGCCGCCAGCTTTGTCGGCGAGCTGCGGCTGCTACTAATGGCGCTCTTGGGGCTCTCGAGCGCGTCGTCGTCGTCGCAAGAGATCTGTCCGGGCAACGAGGGGATCCTAGTGGCCATCCATCAGCGGCCGCCGGCCGACTGCTTGCCTCGACGGTCAAGAGCGCGCGCTGCTCTCCGCGGCCGCGCCACTTCGAGATGGACACCGACGCAGAGCACCAGGAGATAGACGGAGAGAGGGCGTAGACGCTGAGCGCCTCTTGAGCAGCAGGTCGACGGACGCCGGTTGAGCGGCAGTGGTGGCGGCGGCGGTGGTGGCGGCGGGTGCGTGTCGCTTCAAGATGAAGAATGCTTGTTGCTTTGGGCTCCTATTCGCTGAACGTTTGTTTGTGATTACGGCGATCAACGAGGCCAATCGCGATTTCGCCCCCAAATCGCGATTTCGGCGCGCTGCCGCCGCATTTCCGCTCCTTCCCCGATCTCCACGACAGCGAGCGAAGCGGACATGGTGGCGATCCCGGAGGCAGAGCGCGCGGGCTTCGAGGATCTGCTGGGCAGCGGCGGGCTGTTCCGCAAGACACTGCGCACCAATGCGGACGGCGCGCAGGCCGGTGCGCGCGCCGCCGGGTCCTCGCCGCAGACCAGACGGCGCTCTGACCGCGCGCGTGGCGTCTGTAGAGTTCGGCGAGGAGGTGAGCGTCCGGTACTCGGTGTACGAGCTGGCGACGGGCCAGGCGGCGCTGGAGGACGAGAAGCGCGACTTCCGCGTCGGCGACGGCGAGATCATGCCCGGTACGCCCGCTGTCTGTCTGTCTGTCTGTCTGTCCTACCGGCGGGACCGCATCGACGGCCCGGACCTGTCGCTCGTCCATTGCGGATGCTGCGGATCCTACTGACCATGATGACGGTACGGCGGTGGGGATCTTGCTGGCGACGACGCCGAAGCGGTGGAGCTGGTGGCCAAGCTCATGCGCGTAGGAGAGGTGAGCGAGGTGCGGTGCGACGCGCGCTTCGCGTTCGGAGACGTGGGCCTGTCGCCGCACGTGGCGCCTGGCGCGGCGGTGCGGCTCGAGGTGGAGCTGCTGCGCGTGGGTAAGAAGCTCACGGCCGAGATGGACTCGAAGGAGCTGCTGGCCGAGGCCGCCAAGAAGAAGGAGAGCGGCAACCGGTACTTCCGCGAGGGCAACCTGGAGCAGGCCGCCAAGCTATACAAGCGCGCGCTCAAGCTGCTCGAGAGCTGGGAGCGCGACGAGGAGGACGAGTCCGAGTGCAAGGCGCTGCTCGTCGCGCTCGGCAACAACGTGGGGAACGTGCAGCACAAGCTGCAGCAGTACAAGGAGGCGCGCCAGTCGAGCCTCGAGGTGCTCCAGCTCGACCCGGGGAACGTCAAGGCCATGTACCGCGTCGGCCAGATCGCGCTCGAGCAGAGCGAGTTTGCCGAGGCGAGCGAGTTTCTGCGCAAGGCGCTGGCGCTCGAGCCGCAGAACGCCAAGGTACGTGCGCTGCTGGCGGACGTCAAGCGCAAGAAGCTCGAGCGCAAGCAGCACGAGCGCAAGCTGTACGCCAAGCTGGGCGGCGGCGGCGACAAGGGCGGCGAGGCGGCGGCAAGCGACGCCTCGGCGCGGTGGGTCAAGGCCGTCGCATGGCTGCGCGCCAACCCCGCGCTCGTGTCGACGCTCGTGTCGATGCTCATCGCTGTGCTCATGTACCAGTTGGTCGGCAAGCGGTTCCACGGCATGGAGTGACGTGGGACGAGCGGTGGGAGTGAGTAAATGGGAGAAGAAGGCTCGCCTCGTTGTGATAGACAGAGACACAGAGGCGCCGCGGCGCAGTCGACTCACGCTCCTCCGAGCACGCGTCGTTGTCTGGCGGCGATGGACAATGGGCGATCGGCGATGGTCCTTGCGTCCCGAGTCGGCGACGACCGAGTCGGTTGGGCCCGCCTCAGTTCTCGAGCACGACGCGGTAGCGCACCGTGCCGTTGCGCACCATCTCGACGCCCTTGTCCACCTCGCGCATCGGCAGCTTCTGCACGACGGCGCGCACGCCCTTCTCCGACGCGAGCTGCAGCATGGCGCGGATGCCGGCGGGCGAGCCGATGTGGCTGCCCACGAACTTGACGCCGCGCGAGACGAGCAGCCCGGCGCGGAACTTGACGCCGTCCTCGGGCAGCCCGACGAGCAGCAGCTGCCCGCGCGTGCCGAGGAAGCTCATGAAGAGGTCGAAGGGCATGTCGTTGGCGTTGGCCGTCACGAGCAGCACGTCGACGGAGCGCGCGGCGGCCTTGGCCTGCGCCTCGTCGCCGTAGTTGACGAACTCGTGCGCGCCGAGCGTGCGCGCCTCGGCCTCCTTGCTGGCCGAGCGCGAGAAGGCCACGACCGTGCCGCCGAGCGCGCTGGCGAACTGCAGGCCGAGGTGGCCGAGCCCGCCGATGCCCACGACGCCGACGCGCACGCCCGGCTTGACGCCGGCCTCGACCAGCGGCGTGTAGACCGTGGCGCCGGCGCACAGCAGCGGCGCGGCCTGGTCCGACGGGATGTTGGCGGGGATCGCGAAGGCGAAGTCGCCCAGCAGCCGCACGTACTCGGCGTAGCCGCCGTACGAGACGCGGCCGTCCGCGTACGTGCCGTTGTACGTGCCGAGGAGGCGCGGGCAGTAGGCCTCGTCGCCCGCGGCGCACTCGGCGCAGGGGGCGGCGGCCTCGCGGTTCATGCAGGCCCAGGCCTGCGCGCCGACGCCGACGCGGTCGCCCAGCTTGTGCGCCGTCACGCCGGCTCCCACGGCCGTGACCTCGCCCACGATCTCGTGGCCCACGACGCACGGGTACTTGGTCGGGCCCCAGCCGCTGTCGAGCGTGTGCAGGTCCGAGCCGCAGATGCCGCAGTGCGAGATCTTGATCTCAATGTCCAGCTCGCCCAGCGGCCGCGACTCGTACTGCCACGGCTTGATCGGCTCGCCCTTGCCGGCGCACGCGTACGCGTTGATGGTGCGCGGGGCCGTGGAGGACATGGTCGCG
>JAADYC010000114.1:0-38347 GCA_023338135.1 Phytopythium kandeliae | reverse complement strand
CGACTGGCTGCTCGTCGTCGTCTCGAGCGTCTTCCGCGCGTCGCTCAAGTCGCACCGCGTGCCCGCGCTGCTCACGGAGCTCAGCAGCGTCAGCGGCGCCATCCTCGGCGCCGGCGCCGCGCACGCGCTCGACTCGCCCTCGGCCGATCTCGCCGCGCTCAACGGCGGCGTTGGCCCGGCGCCGCGCTCGGTCCTGCTCGAGCTCATCTACGACCTCTTCATCGGCCGGTTCGGCACTCGCTGGGAGGCCGAGAAGCTCATCCACGACCTCTTCGCGACCTGCCGCGCCGTCATCTCGCGCGGGGGTGGACGCGACGGTGGCGGCGACGGAGGCGGAGGCGGAGACGGAGACGGAGCCAACGCGCCTGGCCACCCGCTCGCCTGGCTCTTCGGCTACGTGTGCTGCATGGACTCGCTGCCGCCGTATCCGCGCGCAATGTCTGAGGACCTGGGCGGCGAGGACCTGAGCGGCGATAGCGGCACTGGCGGCGGCGCCAGCAGCAGCGACGACCGGCTGCTGGGTCAGAACGAGGCCGTCGCGTTCGTGCAGGCCATCCTGCGCTGCAACCTGCATCCGTTCGCGCTAGTGGACCCGGTGCTGGAGCCCACGCGCGGCCACCGGCCATCCGAGTCGCCCGCCGACGAGTCCTCGCCGTCTCCGTCTCCGTCTCGGTCGCCGTCTCCGTCGCCGCGCGCGCCGGCCGACGAGAGCTGGAAGTGGCCGAGCGACTGGATGCCAGTGCAGACGGCCGAGAAGATCCTCACGGCCGCGTTCGTCAAGCTCGACGCGGGCGAGGCGCAGCGCATGCGCGCGCGGCTGCGAGCCCAGGTCGTGCCGGCCCCCGCGGGCGGAGGAGACGTCGTGGACGCCGGCGCGTTCCTCGTCCTCGCGCTGCTCGAGTGGCGCCGGTACGTGCTGGCGCGCATGGCTGCGGTGCGTGACGTGTGCCGCGCGCTGGGCAGCGGCGAGCTCGAGCAGTTTGAGCGCGTGCTGCCGCTCGAGACGGTCGCGACCGTGCTGCAGAAGGCCGGCGTCGCGTTCGGCGTCGACGAGCTCGGCGTCGTATTCCGCCGGCTGCTCGCGACTGAGCCGCCGCCCTCGGCGAGCGCGGCTGCCGAGCAGCAGCAGCAAGAGCAGCAGCAGCAGCAGCAACAGCGGCGCCAAGGCGGACGCGGCGGCGCATCCTCCTCGTCTCCGCCCGGGCCGTCGCTGGCGGCGATCAGGGACCGGCTGAGCGAGCGCGTGGCCGCCGCGAGCTTCCCGCTGGTGTCGCGCGAGCCGCTGGCGCGGCTGCTGGAGCTCGAGGACGCGGCGCCTGTGCCATTCAAGATCGAGCCGAACGCGCGCTTAAGTCTGCAGCTACTCGTGCTCTCGTGGCGCGCCTACGAGCGACCGAGCCGCGAGCTCATGGACGAGCTGCGCCACGTGGGAAAGAGCAACGACATCCAGGCCGAGGCGTTCTCGCGCTCGGCCGCCTCGTCCTCAACGTACCAGCGGCACATCCTGTACCTGAGCTCGTCGACCGCCGGGAACCTGTCGAGCCAGGACGTTGCGCAGCTCGAGGCGGTGCACGCGCTCTTCCTCGACCGGCTCGCCATGGCCGAGCGCGTCGTCAAGAATGCCGAGAGGATGGAGGATCACGGCGGCGCCGACGATGGCACTCCGCACGGAGACGCCGACGCCCCGCGCTCGCGCACCTCGCGCCTCCGCCGGTCCTCCGTCACGATCAACAAGCACGATGGGTCCATGCGTCTGCTGGACGACGAGGAGACGCACGAGAACGTGGTCAACGAGGCCTGGAAGGTGTTCCGGCAGCTGCTCGTGGGGCTCGCCAAGCTGCGCGCGCTCGCAGGCCTCGGCTCGGGCGCGCTGCGCGACGCGCTCGACGGGACCGCGGACGGCGCCACGGCCTCTGCGTAGCTAGCTAGCTGGCGTCTGTCCGGTGGCGGCCGAGCGCGGAGCGGCGGCACAGCTCGCCAGCGCAGGTCCGCCTTGCCGCTGCGCGCTTCGTCCTGCTGCAGTGTGCCTGTCATTAAAGCGCGGGAGTTGTGTCTCTCCTCCGCGACTCTCTTTCTGAGTGAGGATCAATGCGTGTCGGAGTGTGTGCGGCGTTCGTTGCCAAGAAGAGAGACCTGGTGTATCCGTCGGCGGTCATGTCCTCCTCGTCGTCCATGGTACGCGCCGTCTCCCTCGCTCGCTGCCGCTCTCTGTCGGTCGCCTCGGCCGCCTGCGTCTGCTGACGTGCTCGCGCGGTCATAGGCGCGGCCGGCGCGCGTGTTCCGGCGGTTCCCGTCGCAGCACGGGGACTTCATCCACGACATGAGCTTCGACTTCTACGGCAAGCGGCTGGCCACGTGCAGCTCGGACCGCAAGATCAAGGTCTGGGAGGAGCGCGGCGACGAGTGGCGGCTCGCGTTCGAGTGGAACGCGCACCAGGCGAGCGTCTGGAAGGTCGCGTGGGCCCACCCGGAGTTCGGCCAGATCCTCGCGTCCTGCTCCTTCGACCGCACCGTGTCTATCTGGGAGGACCAAGGCGCGTACGTGCGCGGCGGCGGCGGTCCGGACGCCACTACAGCCGCCGCGGCGTCTCCGCCGGGATCAGGCGGCAGCGGGCCAGCCGCCGCCGCCGCCACGGCCACTCCTCTCGCCAGGGACGGCTGGCGCAACCAGGCGCAGCTCGTGGACGCGCGCGAGTCGGTGCACGACGTCAAGTTCGCGCCGCGCCACCTCGGCCTCCGCCTCGTGAGTCGTCGATGATGCCATGCGATGCGCTTCGACTCGCGTGGAGTACACTCGAGCGCCGCGTAGGCGCGTGGTGGCGCCATGCGAGTATGGCGCTGGGACTGACGCGACGACGCGCGGTGGCCGCAGGCGACGGCGTCCGAGGACGGGTTCGTGCGCATGTACGAGGCGATCGACGTGATGAACCTGTCGCACTGGCCGCTGCAGGAGGAGTTCCTGGCCGACAAGGAGGGCGCGACGTGCGTGTCGTGGAACCAGTCGCGCTTCGACGTGCCCATGGTCGCCGTGGGCGGCAACAGCGACGTCGTCAAGGTCTGGGGCTACAACGGCGCGTACCGGCGCTGGCAGGTCGTGGCTGAGCTCGCGGGCCACGCGGACGCCATCCACGACGTGAGTTGGGCGCCCAACATGGGTCGCTCGTTCCACCTGCTCGCGACGGCCAGCAAGGACCGCACGGTGCGCGTCTGGCGGCTGCGCATGCCGGACGCTGGCGGCCCGCGGCTCGAGGGTGCCACGGTCGAGCAGGTCGCCGTCAAGCAGCACCACGACTCGGAGGTCTGGCGCGTCGAGTGGAACGTCGCCGGCACCATGCTCGCCTCCTCGGGCGACGACGGCACCGTGCGCATGTGGCGGAGCGACCACGCCGGCAACTGGGAGTGCGTCAGCACCATCAGCGGTGACCTCGGCGTCGCCGCTTCGCCCGCCATGGCCGACCTGCGTCTCGGGTGAGACCAACGGCCGATCGAGGAGGAGGAGGAGGAGGAAGAGGAGGAGGAGGAGGAGGGGAAGGAGAGAGAGAGAGAGATGCTTGCGACGCGGGAATGGAGGACGCGGCTAGGCAGCGCACGTTGCGATCGATCGATCGATCGGTCGCGCGACTCACTCGAGCCGCTCGGCCGCCTGCTGCCACTCATGGAGCGCCTGCGGCCCGGCATCACGCGCGGCCAGCAGATCGTTGAGCGCGTCCCGGAAGTCCGCGACGCTGGCGAGCGCCACCTCGACCTGACCGTCGCCCAGCGCCGGAGCCGAAGGCAAAGTCGAAGCTGAAGCCTTGGTCGCTGTCCTGCGACTGGCGATGCGCCAGAGCCGCTCAAAGTCCTCGGGCGGCAGCGCGTGGCCAGCGCGCTCGAAGAGCCTGCGCAGCGGCTCTCTCGCGCGCGGGCGGAGGAACTCGGCGTCCGCGACGCCGTAGCCGGCGAACGCCTGCGGGTACAGCAGCTGCTGGCCGCTGGCGTCGTCGCCGTAGTTCTGCGTGTCCGCGACGGACCGGCGCGCCGGCGCGCGGATGTCGCGGCGCACCGTGGGCACGCCGAAGGCGCGCGGCTCGGCCGAGGCGTTGCGCCAGCCGTGGTTCACGGGTCGCCCGAGGTCGTCGTCCGGCTGCTGCTCGCGCGCCGAGTAGTCGCCCTGGATGCAGTCCCAGGCTGAGAGCTCCTCCTTGCGCGTCGCCAGGCCGAAGACGCGCGTCTGGGGACCCGCCGCGGCGTCGCCCGGCGCCGCCCCGAGGTGCCGCGGGCGGCCCAGGTGGTCCAGCGTCGACCGCCGGTCTTCCACCTGCGCGGCCGCGACCGCCGGCCGCACCACGCTCTCGTCCGTCTCGGGGCTCAGGCACTCGGCGACCTCGCCGCCGGCCGCCGACGCCAACGCCGACGCGGACCGGCCAGCCGTAGCGCCGAAGCGGTGCCTCGCCGGGTCGATCCCGGCGCTCGCCCAGCCGTATGCCCGGTCCTTCTGCTCGCCCGGCGCCACGGACCCGTGCGAGCGTTTGTACAGCGCCTCGTCCTGCTGGCTGTTGCCGCCGTGCGAGGGGTACAGCAGCTCCTTGGCCGACTCGCCCAGCGTGCCGCTCACGCCGAAGGCGAAGCCGGGCCTCTGCGTCGCCGCAGGCAGAGCGTGCCCACGCGAGAGCGACTTGCCGAGCGGCTCGCGCCGGCGGCTCTCATAGCTCGCTTCGCTGCGCGCCAGCGCCAGCCGCTGGTGCTCGCTCGCCGCCGCGCCGTGCGCGAGCACGTCGGCCACGTGCTGGCTGCTCGTGGTCACGACGCCGAACTTGGCCAGCGGGTCGAGCGCCTTGAGGTCGTTCACAAGTCCCGGGTGCGCGATCCGCGCGCCGGGCGCCGAAAAGAAGGACTTACGGAACCGTCGGACATCCTCTGGCGTCGGTGGCCGCGCCTCGATCGTCAAGCAGCCAGCCGCTGAGTCGTTCAGACTCGGATCCAGCACCTTGCCCGCCGCCTGGAGCCATGGCAGAGCGATCGATCGGTCAGACAGACAGTTAGTCAGTCGGCCCAGCCACATCACTGCAGAAGCTTCTGTCATGCAGGAGTGCGCTCAGCATCAAAAGGGTGACGCACGCGCGGCAGCGGGTGCGCGTGGCTCATGGTCGCGGCGGAAGGAGCGGCAGGCAGACGCGGGCAGCTTCGGGTCGCAGGCAGCTTCAGTCCGTGACGAGGGACACGAGCGACAGACTCGGCTGCGCTCGGGTGTGGACCGAGCGGCGAGTCAAAGGAGCTGCGCGTCTAAATGGAGATCGCCCGCCACGATTAGCATCGATCGCCTCGCAGAAGTTTCGCGCTGTGGTGTCATGTAGCCATGATGGGTGCGTGGCGCACACAGTGTAGCCATGCAAAATGTGTGGTGTACACAATGTAGCCATGCACTGTTACGTGGTGTACCGTAACACCACATTAGGACGCCGAGCAGCTCTTTGCGCGACCGGCCCCGCGAGATCGGTCGCGACGCCTGAGAGGGCCGAGCGACCAGCTCTGGCCGGTAGCACTTCGCGCGATGGCGCAGCGCGGGGCTCGCGGCGACAGTCGCAGCGTTCGACGGCTCGCGGCGCGGCTGGGACTGTCGGCGCACATGCTCCCGGCGTCAGACTCGGCGCCGTCGTCTCCAGCGGATGCTCCGTCCGCTGAGTGCCCGCGAGCGGACGAGCCTGCGAACGAGGCGGACGAGGTGGCCAGCGAGATCGAGGAGCTGCGCGAGGATGAGGGCGGGGAAGAGGACGAGGACGAGGACGAGGACGAGGATCCGGGGGAATTGTCCGTAGGTTTCGGACTGTCCGACTCGGCCAGCGAGGAGCTGTCGAGCGACCTGTCGCTGCCGCATTCGTTCGGACGGTACGATGGCGTCCGTCCGGCGTACGCTGCGCGCGCGTTTGGCGCCGGCATCTCCCACTTTGACGACCACCTCGCTGCTGCCTCAACCGCGCGACAAGCGTCGTTCACAAGGGCCAGCGGAGCGGATGCTAGAGTCACGGTGAGCGGCGGCGCGGCGGCCGCGAGGTCGACAGCACTGGAGGGTAGTGGACCGCCGTCGGAAGCCATCATGAAGAAGTTCTACGAGGCTCAAGTGAGTCGCGTGCGCGCGCAGCTGGTGCTGGCGACGCAGGCACAGCGTGAGCTCGAGCGTGCGCTCCAGCAAGAGCGGGTGGACGCGGGCGACAAGCTGACAGCCATGGAGGTTCGTCACGCGTGAGTGCCACTGCCAGACGCACCGATCGATTTTGAGCGCTGATATCGCGGTGTGAGCGCGCGCCAGAGCCGCCACCACAGCGAGCTGGCGCAACTGGAGCGCGACAACGAGCGGCTGAGGCGCGAGAAGGAGGAGCTCGCCAGCCGACTACACGTCGAGAAGCAGCACGTGGCGAGCCTCGAGATCTCCGACGCGCTCGCGGAGCAGGTGGGAGGTGTTCTTGCGTGTCTGATGCGTCGACTCTCGGGCTTGTACTCACTGTCCGTGCGGTTGGGCGAGCACAGTTGGCGCGGCAGCCGGTCGACGCCTTGTCACTGCGTGAAGCCATCCAGTTGCAAGTGCACTCAAGAATCCGTCGGCTCGAGCGGGAGCTCGAGACCTGTCGAGAGGAGCTGCAGGCCGCACGCGCCGCGAGATCCGCCGGTGAGGAGGCGCTGGCAACGGCCGACGACGACATGGCGCGGCTCCGAGACGCAGCGAGCGCGAAGGAACGCAAGCTCCAGCGCGACGTGGAGTTGTCCGAGGCGACGCGCCGCGAGTTGGAGACGCAGGTCGCGTCACTGTATGAGGCGCTGGGCGAGATGAAGAGCGAGCGCGAGCGGCGCGATGAGGTGGCCAGGCGCCAGAGCAAGGTCGCGGACGAGCACGAGGCGACGCGCACCCAGTTGGAGCGGGTGGTCGAGGAGCGCGACGCGCTGAGCAGACAAGTGGCGCAGCTCACCTCGAAGCTGGGCGAGAGCGACCAAAAGTGCGCGCTGCTGTGCGCCGACAAGGCATTCCTGCTAGACGCCAAGGCGCAACTCGAGCTCGAGACGGCCGCGCTCCGCGCCAAGCAGCAGGATCTGGAGACGCAGGCCCGTGAGTGGCGAGAGAAGTCCGATGCAGCGTACGGGCAGAGCCTCGCGCTGCAGAGCGAGACGCGGCTGCAGTTCGAGCGCAAGCTGGACGACGAGATGCGCAAGTTTATGGACGTGTCGCGGCTCGAGATCGAGCGCGTGCGCGAGAACGCGCAGGTCGTGTACGAGCGAGAGAACCGGCTGCTCAAGGACGCGCGGGACGGCGCGCTGCAGCAGGTCGAGACGCTCGAGGCGCGGCTGCAGACGCTGCAGGCTCGGCTCGACGAGAAGGTCCGTGCGCGCCGCACACTTATGCCACGTCGCGCGCGCCTTAACCTTCTCCCCCTCGACTGGAGGAGCTGTGCAGGTGCTAGAGGCGACGCGGCTCGAGAGTCAACACGCGACTGCTCTCGCTGACGCCCGCAACGAGCTCAAGATGAGGCACTTCGAGGTTCGGCGAGCCTCTGCGTCTCGACGAGGCGCTCGCCGCGCTCGGATGGCGCGCTGACTGCGTCCACCGCTTCCCTACCAAGCAGATGAACCAGCTGCAGCTATCGCTCGAGGACAAGACGGCTGAGATCCGCGCCGCGCGTCTGGAAGGGGATATGCTGAGTCAAAAGGTGCGCTCGCTATCGAGCCTTCCCTGCCGCCACATAGGTGTCTAACCCGCCGCGGCGTCGTCGATAGCTGTCGATCCACAAGGACGAGTTCGCGCGCTTGGAGACGACGTCGTCGACCAAGATCGCGCAGCTGGAAGCGTCTCTGGAGCTTGAGGTGGGCAAATCGGACGCCCTACGCTGAGCTCGCACGCCTACTCACGCGGCGATGGTGTCCAGCGCTCCAAGCTCAGGGAGTACGAGCTGCTCGAAGTGGATCTCGACCGCGCCGTTTTGCAAACGGGCGAGGCGCTATCGAGCGACGCGGCAAGCGCACGCAGCACCAAGAGCGACTCAATACAGGAGGCCGTGACCACCTTTGGCGCCATCCCGACGACCACGAAGCGAAGGGTGGGCGAGTGCTCCGACTGAGCTCTCCGGCTCGCGCTCAAGAGCTAACGGCGGCGTTGCGTGCGCTTCAGTTCGAGCAGAGCGTGCAGCTGGCCCAGAAAGTGGTCAAGACCCAACGCGAAGTCGTCGCCTTGAGTGCCAAGCTCTCGGAGGCCAACGCCGACCGCGCACGCCTCGAGCAGCAAGTCTCGACTCTCACCGAGCGCCTCGCGAGTCTGCACCAGCCACAGGCATACTTGGTACCCAGCGCCACGTTTGCGACCATCGATCGGCCCGGGGCTAACGCTTGGGACTGTGTGGTTCCAGATCGGGAAATTGGGACGCAAGGAGGAGGAGCTCCAGGCCGCGACGCAGCGCGTCCAGGAGGTGGAGCACCAGCTACAGGCGCTGCGCGCCGAGCTCCTCCACACGACTGACGCGCGCAACGCCCTTCAGCGCCAGCTGCAGCAACTGCTGGCGCGTCGTCAGGACATCGACGCGCTCAAGTCGACCGTCCTCGCAATGCGCGCGCGGCTGCGGCACGCTGGCGCAATGCCTCTAGCGGACGAGAACAGCGGCGGCAGCGCTCGGCGGCAGCTTCCGCTGGGGCAGTCAGACACCGGCAGCGACAGCCAGATCGGCCGCGTCAAGGCGCCTCCATCGCCGGCCCCATCGGTCGCCTCGCGCATGACGCAGTCGCCTGCCCGAGTGGCATTAGATGCCGATGATACGTGCGCGGAGCCCGGCAGCGCCTTGGGCGGCGGCGTCATGACCCCGAAGTGGTACGCCAAGCTGCGCTCGTAGGCAGCTCTTCGCAGAATCCTCTTTTGACTGGCTGAAACACGCGCATATCAGCGAAATAACAGTCTTTCATTCGCTGGAATACCTTGGCGATTTTGGAGGGTTAAGGCGAGACTTGAGACGCTGGACGCCGAGATGCTGGCAGCGCGAGGGATCGCGGCGACTGCTGTCCGCGCCGCGCCGCTGCACGCGTTCGCCGCAAGGCACTGCGGTGCGCATGGCCGCGGAGCGACTGCACCCTCGCTCGCCGCGCTTCTTGCCGCTCGCCAGTCGCCGGCCGCGCGGACTGGATCCCGGCGCCTGCTGTCGTCCAGGACGCCAGACGCGCCGTACGAGGCACTCAAGGCCGACTTTCGGCGCTGGCTGCGCGGGGAACTGGTCCTCTTGGCGGCCATGCTGTGCGTTGGCGCCGGCGGGGTGTACTTCTACCAGGTAAGCGTTTGGGGCGCCGCGTCGTCCTCAAGTAGCCGCTGCTGCCACCGCTGACGCAGGAGTCGGCGCGTCTCGATGCTGCCGAATGGCGCTAGTAGAACCGCGAAGGTGCGCCGTGGAAGCGCGTGACGCGGCTCCTGGCGCAGGCCGGACGCAGTGCCGAGCAGGTGCGCGATTCGCGGTCGAGCGCGTTCGGCGTCAACGGCTCCCTGAGGCTGAACCACCTTGGCAGGGCGACAAGGAGCAGGCGCTGAGGCTCACGCTGCAGGCGTATGACGTCGTCCTGCGCACCAACCCCCGCGGTAGGTCTCCCCTGCGGGCTGCAATGCGGCCGCACTATCCACCCACCGCTCCCAACTGACCGGCCACGCGCGTCGAATGTGATCGGCGGGGAAGACCGGCATCTGTTCGAGCTGGCGTTCGCGATCGCGGCGCAGTACGAGACGCTCAAGCGAGGAGGACCCGCGACCAAGTACTACCTGGACGCGCTGGACCATTTGGCGCACATGGGGGACAGTGAGACCGGCGCGCGAGGCGTCAAGAGTCGCGTCGTGGCGCTAGACCGCGTCGCCCAGTGTTACGAAGATCGGTGCGTCTAGTAAACGCTCCTGATGGTCAATTAGCCAGCGCGGTGCCGCGCCGCTAACGCGCTGCGTTGCGTCGCGCTGTGGGTGGCAGCGGGCAGGCGGCGGCGGCCGAGCGGTACTTCAGACAGGCGATCGCGACGTATGACCAGCACATTGGACAGCGCGCGCTCTCTTCAAGCCAGTCAACGACCGCCGAAGCAGCGGAGCGGCGACAACTGGAGCGGGAGATCCCGGGAGCTCTGTACAACTACGGCAGCTTCCTCCTGGGTCAGGCGCGACTGGAGGAGGCCGCGCTCGTGCTGCGACGCGCGTCCCGCCTCGCGAAAGCCGCGCGCCTCGAGGACCGCGACGTCGCGCTCATCGACGAGCAGCTCATGAGGCTCGACGCGCGGCTGGCGGAGGCTGAGGTCGAGTCCAAGAGCAACGCTACTCCACGGCAAGGCTCGGCTGGCGAGACTGGACGCGGATCGGAGTGAGCGCCAGAGCGGATGCGACCGCGCTGAGCTGCGTGGGTTTGCAGGAACAGGAGGCGCCTCCGCCGAGGCGAATGATCCAACCACGGGAGCTCGGACGCTCCCACTCGCACTTGTTCAGCGACTCGCTCGCTTGGCGCCACCGCACGCAGACTAGAGCTAAAACGGACATGGGGACTCGAAGGCGAGCGCCTCGCCCGTGTCCGGATGCGTGAAGCGGAGGCCTGCGGCGTGGAGATACAGCCGCGGAGCAAGCACGCGCACGCGCTCCGCGTCGTACAGCGAGTCGCCTAGGATCGGGTGCCCCACATGCAGCATGTGCACGCGCAGCTGGTGGGTCTTGCCGGTCTCCGGCCGGAGCTCCATGAGCGTCGACTCGTCGCCGCACTCGACCGCTCGCATGTCCGTGACGGACCACAGCGCGCTGTCATCCGGGACGTCGCGGTCCGTGACGACGCGCTGGAGCAGCCGGCGGCTCGGGTCGCGCTCCATCGGCAGCCGCAGGCGGCGCCGCGGCTCGGGCCACGCCACGCGGCCGACCACCCGCGCGAGGTACGTCTTCCGGACGGCTCGGTCGCGGAACTGCTGGCTCAGGTGCTGCGCCGCGGCGCGGGTGAGCGCCACAACGAGCAGCCCAGACGTCTCGAGATCGAGCCGGTGGACCATGCGCGCGTCCGGGAACAGCGCGCGCACTCGGCGGTGGATCGACAGCCCGAGCTGCGGGTCGGTGCCGTCCACGCTGAGCACGCCCGACGGCTTGTCGACGACACCGAGCGCGTCGTCGCGGTAGATCCAGCGCAGCGCCTGCTCGTCGGGCGACGGGGGCGGCGATCGTGGCTCGGACGCGGTCGCAGCCTCGCGCAGCCGGACGATTAGCCGGTCAGGAGGGAGCCCGGGCGCGACCTGGGCCGGCGGGGCGGCCGACACAGCGGCGACGAAGACACTGGAGGCCGCACCGGCCGCGACGCGCGGGCCTGGCAAGGCCGACTGCAAGGCGTCCGCGACGGCGACGGCGAGCTCTCGGGGCGACGCGGCCGCGCCGCAGCCACTGTCGCTGCGACTGCCACTACCACTGCCACTGTCACTGCCACTGCCGCCGCGCCGCTGCTGGTAGAAGAGTCGCAGCGGCAGGTCCGACGTCCGCGCAGCCGGCGGCAGCCGCGCGTCTGTCTTGAGCCGCAGCGCCGACGCGTCCGCGCCGTCCACGATGATGTCGATGGCGTCGCGGTACGCCGGCAGCGCGTCCGAGAGCGCACAGGAGGCCAGCAGCGAGCGGAAGGCGAGCTCGTCCGCGCTGAGCGAGGGAGCCGCACGCTTCGGCGGCTTGCGCGACGCCGCGACAGCCTGTTCCCCCTCCACCGCCGCCATCGCCGCCGCACACGGCGAGAGGCGCCGCTTGCGCGTGGCGACCATGACTCATTGGCTCGAGCCGCGAAAGGCGGTGGGCGGATGAGCCAGCGCGGCACATTCGAGCGACATTCCCGCGACATCACGCCATACTTCTCGCGTTGTAGGTTGAACTCCCACTGTGCCCGATCTCTACCACCGGTCGTCTCGGCCGCGAATGCTTGGCTGCACGATCCAAGAGCAAAACAGCTCCTCGCTCTCCTTCTTTTCGTGGTCGCCACTGCTCTTCAACTGTAGTGGCATAATCGCCCGCCGAACGGACAAGTCAACGGACCGACTTGACGGACTGCCCGGCCGATTGACAAGCCACCGACCGCGCTGCTCATTCCTGCTCGTGACGAGCGCGAGGCACGCACTTCCGCCCGCTCCCGCCCCGCTCCCGCCCCGCCCCCGCCGAGACCGCAGCAGTATGGACAAGCGCCGGTCGCCAGCCGCCGCCGCGCCGTCGCAGGAGCTCACGCTCGCGCTCGCGCTCACGCCCTCCTCTTCCTCCTCCTCGTCGCCGCCGCCGCGGCCGCCGCCCAAGCGCCGCGCGCTGTCGACGGAGCGCAGCCGGCTGTGCCGCCAGCGCCAAAAGGCGTACGCCGAGTCGCTGGCGCGCCACGTGCTAGCACTGCGCGCCGAGCTGTCGAGCCTGGCGCTGCTGCGCGACCTGCGTCGCGAGCAGAGCCTGCAGTCGGCGCGGTCGCCCGCAGGCTCGGCCGCGCGCGTCGTGCGCGAGTACTTCGCGCTCTTCCAGCACGGCATCCGACCGGCGCTGGACGCATCGCCCGCGGCGGGCGCGGCATCGCTGGCCGTCGGCGGCAAGCGCACGCGCTCGGGTGCTGCGATGGCTCCGCTTGCGCCGCCGGCGAAGGGCTCGCCGTCGTTCCAGCGCGAGTTCCTGACTAGCATCATGAGTCCGAACCTGGAGGTCTTTGACTGGATCGGCCGCGTGGCCTTCGGCCCGGGTATCCTCGTGAACGGCTGGAAGGCCTGGGCCGAGTGGCACGCGTCGCTCTCGTACGACCTGCAGCGCGTGCATGTGGTCGACACGGGCAGCGCCGTGGTCGACGCTTGCACCGCGGCGGCCCATGAGAATGAGATCAAGATCAAGATCGAGAACGCGGATGAGAACGAGAACGAGAACGAGAACGAGAATGAGGATGAAGACGAGGACGAGGACGAGAGCGAGTTGCTGGTCGTGCAGACCGAGTCGCTGCTGCGCGTGGTGGTGAACGAGACGACGCTGGAGCGACTGTTCCCACAAGCGGCGCGCGACGAGGGCCTGCGGAAGACGCTGCTGGGCAAGGAAATCTGCTACGAGGTCAAGGACACGTTCTACTTCTCGGCCCTCGAGCGCCGCGTGGTCAAGTACAGCTGCGACCTGGACCTCGTCGGCGCGCTGCAGGCTGTCGCCGGGAACCTCGACACGGCGCTCTACCTCGTCACGCCGCCCGAGGGCGACTCGCTCAGCGACTTGGCCATCCGCACCTCGCCAGCCGCGCGTGCCAACCGCTCGCCGCTCGACATCGACTTTTTGCTCACCTGAGTCGACCACGGTAGCTCGCGGCATGTGCTCCGCGTCGAATCGACGGAATCAGACGTCTCTCATGCAACCAACGCAACGGAATGCAACGCGTTCGTCCGTCGCCTCCTCCTTCGACCGACGCGTCGACGCGACCGGAGGGAGGGAGGAGCGATCCGTCGGAGTTTCCCGCTCGAGCCGAGCGGAGCCAAGCGAGCGAGCAAGCAAGCGTCTCGGCTTTCCATCTGTCCGTCCGTGCCGACTCGGCCTCGGCGCGCCACACCAGTCCGAGCCGGACTCGCGTCCATTGCTTTCGTCCCGTCATCGCCACCGCTTGTAGCGCGTCCAATCCGATCGAATCGAAGCGCTCCGTCGAAGGCATGAGCCAAACGACAGACTGAGACTAGCCGCCCGCCTGACGCTTCTCTGCGGTCGTGCATGACGAGGGGGAAGCGGCAACGGAGGGCGACGGCCGTGGTGGGACTTGGCGGCAGGGCGGGCGGCAGGGCGGGCACGCGATCAATGTCGATGTCGTGCGTCGTGCATCGTGCATCGTCGCGTGTTGGTCAGACGTATGCGGTGCTTTCCGCGCCTGAGTTTGTTGCGCGCGCTCTTCCTCGCGTTCTCTTACAATTGATGATTACGTGATCGTAAACCCTTGATTCCGCATATTGTAGTTGGAATAGAATTCGCACTTGTGGATGGTGCGGCTGGATGAGACTGTGATAAAAGATATCTAGAGCAAAAGAAGTGGCGTTTGTTGATTGATGCGAATGAAAGCAATTCTTGGGAGGGGAGCATTGTGTTACACAAGTGTTCAGTTGTGCTGCTCATTCCCACTTGCAACCCATCCTCCTCACAGTTAGAGAGCACATCAAAGAATGGATTGTGTTGATGTCCGTTCTAGGACCTCCTCGCGCCGACGCCGACGCCGATGCCGATGCCGCCGCCGACGCCGCCGCTGACGCCGCCGCTGACGCCGATGCCTTCCCGCCCGCCCTCCTCCCTCCCTCCCTCCCTCGCTCCTTCCCCTCCCTCTCTCCTGCCTTGCGAGCAATGGAATGGCGCTCCGACGCCAATGCTGCCGCTGCTGCTGCCGCTGCCGCTGCGTGGCGATGGATAAATACCGACCCTCAGTCCGTGAGCCAGAAGCGCGAGTGGCCGACAGCGGTCTGCCACCGCACGACGCCCGCGACGACCTCCATCATGAGGTACCGCAGGTATTCGGCCGACTGGTTCGCCACCGCGCCGCCGAGCGTCACCTCGCACGCGGGCTCGCCGCGCGGACTCACGCCGTCCAGGAACATGTACCAGTTGTTGAGGTGCACGTAGTCGCCCTCGCCGCGCGCGAACTCGCGCTGCGCCGGCGTCAGCGGGATCGACCGGTATGTGATGAGGTAGCCGCCGTCGATGCGGCCGCGAGCGATGAGCAGGATGGAGCTGTGCACGCTGGTGCCGTTGCCGCCCACGCTCAGCCGCACGATGACGCAGTCGTCCGTGACGCGCTGCAGCAGCCGCAGCGCGACCGTGCGCGGCTGGATGCGCCGGTAGAGCGCTAGCGTCGTGAGCAGGTTCCACGTCTTGTACACGAGCTCCTCAGCCGGCACGAGCGCGAAGTGCTGCGACAGCATGAAGCGCAGCGAGGTCGCGTCCAGGATGCGGCGGTCGCGCCACCCCAGCACCTCGCTCGACAGCGACTCGAACTCGCGCTCGGCGCGGAAGCGCATGATCTCCTCGTAGAACTGCCGGACGCACGCCATCACGTCCGGCAGCGCCATCGGCCGCGGGAACAGCACGCGCTGGAAGATCGGCGCGTCCTCCGCGTCGAGCTCGCCCAGCCCCTCGTCGCTCGCGGTCTCGCTTTCGCCCTCGCCCTTGTCCCCGGCCGCGTCCGGGCTCGCGCCGCGCGGCAGGGGTCGCCGAGCGCGAGCGCCCGCCGCCAACTGCCGGCTCTCGGGCGTCGCGCCGAACTCAGTCAGCACGGTCTGGTACGTGCTGTTCTGCATGTCGAACGCGCGCAGCTTGAGACGCAGCTGCTGTTGCTCCACGCGCAGCTGGTCGATCGACCGCACCGTGGCCAGGAACGCGTCAGGCACCGCCGCGCCATCGTCGCCGCCGCCGCCGCTGCCGCCGCCGCCGCCGCCACCGCCGTTGGCTGTCGCTGCCTGCAGCCGGTCGCGCTCCGCCTCGAGCGCCGCCAGCTCCTCGCGCATGCGCAGGATCCGCGTCTTGAGCGCGTTCGTGCGCCGCCGCTCGTTCGCGTTGTGGCGCTGGCGCCGCTGCTCATCCGTCGTCACCTTGGGCTCGACCGGCGGCGGCGGCAATGGCAACGCCGGCGACGGCTTGGCGCCATGCGCGTCCGCGCGCTCCTTGGCCTCGCTCGCGGCGTCGCCGGCGCTCTCGCCGTCCGTCGCCTGCTCCTCGCCCTTCTCGCCCGCGTCCGGCGCGAGCGACTGCCACACCCACTCGGCCGTCGGGTCGTCGGGCAGCCAGGGAGACGCCGACGCAGCAGGCGCGCCGCCGTCCATGGCGCGTACCCACTTGCGCGCGATCGATCGACCGCCGGGACGCGGTGCCGCGCTGCTGACTGCGCGCGGCAAGAGACGCCCGGCGCCAACCCTCGGCCTCCGGTCGCCAGTCCGCGGCGCGCGCAAGGGGGCGGGCGGCGCGGCGCGGCGGCGGAGGAAGAAGGCGGAAGTGCGCCGGCCGCGCGCTGCCGCCGCTTGGCATGGGCGGCGCCGCGGCCTGCTGGGGACCGACCGACCGACTGCGGCGCGCCGCGCTTTGTCGCTCCTGGCCCATCCGCCTCGCAAAGGTATACATTCCCGCCGTGATCGGGCGATCCGGAGCTGGCTGCGCGGTCTGAACAAGTTGACGCAAGCACAAAAAGAAGCCACGCTCGATGGCGCGACGCCTGACGGCCTGTCTTTGGACGACCGTCCGTGCTGAGTGTTTGCCGCGTAAAACGAGTGGAGCGAGGCACCGTGCTTTGGCAATGCAGACCCGATCGACACACTATCCAAACTACCCCTGAAGCTACCGTGAAGTCGCAAACTGGAGTGATGAACCCATGGATACTCACCTCCGACATACATAATCTGCACCTTGCTTTGCGAATGCATCGAAAATAGCACCGTTCCGCGCGCAACCTGTGCCTTGGACCTTGCAGTGCGCGAAAGATAAGCGGCAGGCTGCCAGCACCAGCATCGCCATCAGGTCGGCCGCCCCACTCCAGCGCTCCCCCGATCGCGACCGCGACCGCGACCGCGACCGCTCCGCATCGCACCGCTGCCGCCTGAAGATGCAGCCGGCGCTCGCGGGTAGCGCGTTCGCGGCGTTCTACGACGAGCTGCTAGCGTACCTGTCGCTCTTCTGCGAGCCGCGCGACCTGCTCCGGCTCGGCGAGACCAACTCGGGTCCGTCCTTTCCTCCTCCTCCTTCCTGGCTCCCTGCCTGCCTCCGACTCGTCTCGGCTCGGCTCGGCTCGGCTCGGGTTAGGTTGGCTCGACGCGCTCGGCGCTCGCCGTCCCTTTGTTTCTCCTTAGTCTAACGCCGCGCAGCCTTCTATGTGTTCTGCCAGGAGGACCCGCTGTGGATGGCGCACTGCCTGCGACTCCACGCCGGAGACTTCTCCTTTCTGCACAACTGGAAGCTCACGACCTTCTTCCCGCGCGAGCCGCGGCCCGCCGGTCTCGCCGCAGGCTTCCGCACGCTCTCCCCGAGTCGCGGCTTCGCCTCGGACTTCCTCTACCGGCGCTGGTGTCGCGGTCACATGGCACTCGGCGATGCGTTCTTGCTGCCGCCGCCTGGACAGGACGCGACCGTCAAGCGCCTACGCAAGCTAGACGCATGCGAGCTGTCGTTCCGCGACTTCTACGAGTGAGCGGTGCATCTATAGATGCGATGCATCGCAGCACTGACACTCCGCGTCGCGCAGACAGTACGCCAAGGTCCCGTTCATTCTTCGCGGCGCCATCGACAAGTGGCGCGCATCCTCGGAGGTGCGTCGCTCGCGCCGCTGTGCCGGCAACAGCGGCGACAAACGCCTCATACGTTCGCTTGGATGCGCAGTGGACTATGGAGAAGCTTGTGGAGCGCTTCTCGGACGACGTCAAGCACCGAATCACGCATAACCTGGAGATCTTCAGCGCGCACGAAACCATGGAGATGAGCTTCGCGGACTACTGGCAGTACGTGCAGCACCAGCACGATGAGACGCCTCTGTACATCTTCGATGCGCGCTTCGGCGAGAAGATGCCGACCGTACTCGGGGATTACGACGTCGATGACCTGCGCGTCTTCCGCCAGGACTTTCTGAAGGACGCGGCGGAGAGCTACGCCAAGGCCGAGGTCGAGGCTGAGAGCGTTCGATTCCAGGCCGGCGGTAAGAAGGTCGGCGACAACCGCCAGGAGAGCAAGGACGGACAGAAAAAGAGGCGCGCCAAGCACGGCGCGATCCGCCCGGACTTTCGCTGGCTGGTCATCGGACCCGAGCGCACGGGCGCTCCCTGGCACACGGACCCGGCACGTACGTCGGCGTGGAACGCGCTCGTCAAGGGCCGTAAGCGTTGGGCAATTTACCCACCCGAGCGCCCTCCACCCGGCGTCGGAGCCGGTCAGGGTTACGGCGACGCCCTGGGCATGACCTCGCTCATGTGGTACCTGCACGTGTACCCGACGCTCGCGCCAGAGGACAAGCCGTGGGAGGTCATCCAGGAGGAGGGTGAGACGATCTACGTGCCTAGCGGCTGGTGGCACCTCGTGCTCAACCTGGACACGACGATCGCGGTCACGCAGAACTTCGTCGACGCGCACAATTTGCTGGCGTTCGCTCACGACCTGCTCCGCGACAACCAGGACGAGGCGCTCGCGGTGCTGCAGCACCGGCTGCGGCCGTCGCACCCTGAGACGTACGACGTGCTGCGCCTCGTCCAGATCCCGAGGGGCCACGGGTACTTGAGTGAGGAGATGTACATCAATTCGTTCCGGATCGCAGAGTACTGGCGGCCGCAGCTTCGCAAGGTCTTCGCGCGGCACCAGCTCGGAGCGCTCTGGGGTGTCCAGCACTGCGCTAAGGATGCCTCGACGGTCGGGAGCGCCATCGACAGGAAGATGCCAAAGCTCAAGAGCCTCACGTCGCGCGCGAACCCGACGTTCGCGATCGGCAAGCGCGCGTTGGTCAAGTTCTTCAGCCAGTACAACGAGGAATGGGGCGAGTTCGACCTCGAGGCGTTTCTGGCGCCGGACTTCGAGCAGGCTGGCAATGAGGAGGCAGACGGACAAGCCGCGCACACTCGATCGCCACGCGTCAAGAAGCGCCACAAGCGCGAGTTCATGGACAGCTACGAGCTCAAGGGTTCCATGCCGCTGCGCTACGCGATGGAGGAGAGCTTCCGCGTCGAGAAGTCTGCGTACGACATGATCGCGCGCAGCGCCGAGCTGGCGCCGCTGGTCCCCAAGATGTTCCACTCGGGTCACTTGCTGCACGTGGACGAGGTGGACGACGAGGACGGCGACGGTCCCATGTGGCGCTGGCCATACGTTGTGCTGGAACTCAAGCAGGGCCTCGTTGGACTCGGCGCTGTGGTCAAGATGGGCGGCGCCAGTCGCGAGACCTGGCGGCGCGCCGCTGCTTGGATCAACGATGAGCTGCTGCCCAAACTGCACGCCGTGCCAATCGACAAGGCGCTGCGCGGCTTGCACGGTCATCCCAAGAGCGACTGGGACTGGTATCTCCACTACCTTCTCCGTCAGCGCCGGCGCGCACTCGCATGTACGTCGCGTGGCTATGCCTGTTGGCTGCAGCCGAAGGGCTCACTCACTCCTGTTTGTCTGCGGCAGTCCACTTGCGCGACAACACGCTGCCGAGCCAGTTGGCCGCGGCGCTGGACGGCTTCCTCCCACTGGCCAACGTGGATGCTCTCCGGTCCACGATGCTGCCGGTCAGGGCGAGTTCGTGCGGCCCGGTGCTGCTGCACGGAGATCTGACGGATGAGAACGTGCTCGGCCGCGTCGTCTCGCGCCAGTCGCGGTCTGTGCTGGCGCAGCCGAAGGCGGGCGGCGACCCAGACGATCTGCGCGCGCTGCTCCAGTCGATCGGCTGCGAGAAGTACATCCCGCTGTTGGTGGAGCGTGAAGAGCTCACAACCGCGACGCTGGCACTGCTGGACGACGGCGCACTCAAGGAGCTGGACGTCCCGCTCGGCCCGCGGCTTGCAATCCTCCAGGCGAAGGACCGCGCGCGGCTCGCGCGGGTCGAGGAGAGCGACGATGACCGCGGCGGCGCCATGAGCTACGAGTCCGAGGAGTGGGAGACCGCGAGCAGCAGCAGCAGCAGCAGCAGCAGCAGCGCTGACGAAGGCGAAGACGACGAGGCTGCGACTCGGGAGAGCGCCTCGCTGGGGCTGCAAGGACAGGAAACTAAGCGTCAGGCGCGCTTCTACGGCGCTGTCAGCTGGGAGCCCGCGTGCGTGATCGACTTCGCGGACGCCAAGACGGGCGATCCGCTGTACGACCTGGTCGCCATCCTGTTCGCAGCACTGGTACGTGCTTGCATAGACCATGAGCCGCTCGCCTCCTAACGAGCGCTACTGACGGCTCGTTCGCGGATATCCACGTACCCACAGCACTGTGATCGATCGCTGTGGGAGGAGACGCTGGCGAGCGACTACTGGCAGGCGTACATCGCGAGGGAGAGAGAGGAAAGCGCCGCCTCCGGAACACGCCGCTGCCTGCGCGAGCGCTTCCTGCAGCTCGTGCTGCTGCACCCGAGCCGCGCGGTCAAGGGGCTCTTCCACTACTTCCCACAGGCGGCCGGCGCCGCGACGTGGGAGGAGCTCGCGCGCAGCGTCTTCGGCAAGCTGCTCGACTGATGGCCGTGGACCAGGTGGGAGGCGCAACGGCGACCAATGGCGAGGGTACATCTGCGTGGTACATATATGGATGCTGCTCGGCTCGATCGGCGCCGCCGACGCGGACTCCGTCGCGCATCTAGCGCGCTCTAATACACGGGCTGTACCTGCTTGACCTCCTGCAGCAGCTCCTCGTACGCGTCCGTGACGTTGAAGCCAGCCTTGTTGGGCGTGATCAGTATGCAGCTCGTCGGCCGCTTGGACAGCGCGGACGCGCCAAGGTCCACCTGGCAGCAGCAGCGTTGCCAGAGACAGGAAGAGAGAAGGAAAGAGAGAGCCACGCATCACTCGTTAGCCGAGACGTCCAATCAATCGATCGCGTCGATCGACAAGTCGCCGAGGAAGCACGCGCACCTTGGACGGCGTGAAGATGTAGGGGATGTCGTGCTCTTCGCAGAGCACGGGAATGTGCGAGATGACGTCGATGGGCGAGATGTCGCCGGCGATGATGCACACGCCCTTGTCGCCCTTGCGGATGCCCTTGACGACCTCCTTGACGCCACGCTTGATGCCCTTGACCTTGGTGGCCTTCTTGACCACCTTGTACGCGCGCTTGGTCTGCTTCTTACTCGCCAGCGGCTTGGCGATCACCGACACGTGCTTCACGCGCTCCTCGTACGACGACGCGCCGCTCTTCTTGCCCTCCGAGTCGCTCATCCTGGCGCGCGCTCCTCCGGTTCCGCCTCGAGACTTGCTCGCAAGGAATGTGGCTGGCTGCCCGCCATGCGCTCCACTCGCCGCCGAACCAACCAACCAGCATAAGTTGCGTCAGTCGCTAGAGCAACATAATTTACCAGCGACATTCGCGCGACATCATCAGTCGTCACGCGATTGGTAAAAACATCCAGGACATCGTCCGGCTGATTGGTGTAAAAGGAGCATTTTCTACTCAAAATCAAATCAAAATTGCTTGTTGCTGCTCTCGCTCGAAAGCTTCAGCTTCAACGAGGGAAGGCCAAGCAAGAGCGCCGCCGCCGTGCAGATCGGTCGGTCGGTCGGTCGGTCGGTCGAGATCAAAGCACGAGCGAGACCGCGATCGCGGCGCCAGCCACCGCCATGGAGAGCGCCGCCGCGCCGCTCGCGCCGCTCGCGCCGCTCGAGCTGCCCACGTCGTCGCCCACGTCGCTCCCGCCGGCCGACGAGTCGTCCTCGCTGCCCGAGGCCTCGCTGTCGCTGCTGCCCGAGTCCTCGCTGCTGCCCGAGTCCTCGCTGCTGTCCGAGTCCCCGCTGATGGAAAAGTCCTCGCTGCCGCTCCATTCCTCGCTGTCGGGGATTATAATATCCTCGGAGCTGCTGCCAGCCTCCGTGCTGTTGCCCGTGTTGCCGGTCAGGAAGTCGACCAGGAGGTCGCCGAAGGTCACGGTCTGGTCGCCGATGGTAACATCGCAGCCAATCAGCCCGTTGGCGCGCTCGTTCACCTGGTTGACAAAGTCGACGCAGTCGCGTTGCTGCCAGAAGGACTCGATCTGGTCCTCGGTCGGGAACGCGTCCAGGGTCCAGATGTCCACACCCGTGGCGGCCGCGCACTGCGCCAATCCGGCCGTCGCGTTCTCGTACAGCGTGCTCTGGATAGCGACGAAGTCACACTGCTCGCCCGCGGCGAGCGCGCCGAGCGTCGCGGCCGCGGCGAGAGAGAGGGCGGAGGCGAACGTCTTCATGCTTGAGGGCGGAAGAGAAGGTATCGGGTGGGAGGTGCTTGTGCAGGACGCGGCCGATCGGGGAATGAGCCGTCTCCGACGCGGACGAGTGCTCAAGCAAACGAGTAGCGGGCGGCGGGCGGCGGGCGGCGGGCGGCGTAAGACCATCGGCTCAGTGTTTGGTCCCCCGCACACGCTCCTTCCACGGACAGCACCGGAGCCTCGGCCACAATGGCGCAGGCGAGCACACGCTAGAGCGATGCGCCGTCAGAGCCATTGTGCGTGATCGAAGCGGCGTGTACGTCCCTGGAAGGGCACGAGGCGCTGGCCGTCCGCCCGAAGCGGCGCGCTCCTCACGCCGACGCACGCAGCGGCCTGGTCTGTCCGCGACTGATCTACTTGACTGATCTGCCGCTGCTTTGGGTTCAAGCCTAGCGGCGGAACGGAGCCCATGCACCGACCGCTCGCGGAAACAACCGCACGACAGGCGCCTCGCGCTTGGGCCGTCGCGCGGAAGGCCGCGCATCAAGAGGCCAGCGCGGGTGGCATCGCGCGTCGCGACTGTCGCCTTGCGACCGTCGCTGCTGCCCTTCAACTCGCCTCGCCTCCTCCGTTGTGCGAGGAACCATGCGCGTGGTCCACACGAGATCGAATGTGGTGTGGCGCACATGCATGTTGTCGTCCGCAGCTGGCGCAGGTAAAAACGTATTTACACCGTCTGTCTGCGGATCCGCTCGTAAAAACGGCTGTGCCCAGCAGCGGCGCTCCACCGCCCACACCACCTAGCCGCCTAGGGGAGCTCGCGTCGCGTCGAGAGGCAAGAAGGACCCGAAGACCATGCCGTTCGCGGGCACCGTCATCGGCGCCTTCCTCGGGCTCACGACCAAGCTCGGCAGCAACGTGCTGCAGAAGGTCCCCTACATGCGTCGTACGTGTCTGCCACAGCGCGCAGGTCTCCCTCTTTCTCTCTCTCTTTCTCGCGCGCTCTAACCGCCTTTATGATGCGCGCTGTGGCGGCGGCGGTCGCAGATCCGTGGGAGCATGTGCTGCTCATCGGCGCGGGCGCCTACGCCGGCAACCTCGTGCAGAAGAAGTACGCCGAGACGCAGGACGAGGTCGAGGAGCTGCGGCTGTACCTCGAGCGCCGCGCCAACACGCGTGGCGAGTAACCAACCCGCTAGCCAGCCAGCCAGCCAGCCAGCCAGCCAACCGCACGGCCGAGGAAAAGAGGGGGCCAGCACACGGAAGCAATATATAGCTGCTGCCTACTTGCGCACCGGGCTTGTTGATCGCCGCCGGCGCGCGTGGCGTGGCGCTGTAGCGTACTCCTTCGCCTCTGACTGTACGAGCCAGTCGGTCAGTCGGTCAGTCCGTCGGTCGCTCCGCCCCTTGATCCCGCCGCCGGCGACCGAAAGGCCGCGCGCGATCCTGCCTCCTTCTGGCTGGTCCTTGGCGCCTCGCGGCCGACCAACGCGTTTGCTTCACCATCGGCTCGGCCCATTCCCGATCCGAATCCCAATCGGTCGCTGTCAAAGGCGTCTGGGCGAGCGAGGGTCGTATCGCACTGCAGCGCATCGTGCCGGAGAGCGCACAGGCCGTGGAGATCCGTCGCGATGGAGCTGGCGTATCTGTACACGAAGCCGCGCGAGAGCTTCGGGCGGCACTGCGACTTCCGCGCGAGCGAGCCCAAGGTGGTGGAGGCGATCGCGAGCTCGGCGGCGTCCGAGAGCGAGTACGTGCGGCGGCGGCCGATGGTGACGCGACTGGACACGACGGCGGACCTGTCGGAGCACGAGGTGAACACGGAGCGGCTGGTGACGCGGCACAGCAGCATGCGGCACGTGGAGGGCGGCTGGCCCAAGGACGTGGATCCGGCGGAGCAGAGCGACGTGCAGCGCTTCCGCAAGAAGGCGGAGAAGGACGACGACTACCGGCAGGCCGTGCGCGCGCTGGCGCCGGTAGCCGAGCGCGCGCTCAAGCAAAACAACACGATCGACCTGTACCAGGACTACTTTGCGCGGCTGGGTGAGGCCGCGACGACGGAGCAGCCGAGCGCCAAGGGGCTCGCGGTCTTCCGCGACCCGGAGCCGGTCAAGCGCACGGTCTCCAAGATCGACTGGCACCCGGAGAGTCCGCAGCGCATGGCGGCCTGCTACTGCCTGCTGTCGTTCCAGGACCCGAAGCTCGCGAGCGCGCGGCTGCCGGCGAGTGCCTTCATCTGGGACGTGGGCAACCCGAACACACCCGAGACGACGCTGCGGCCGCCGTCGCCGCTCGTGAGCATGCGGTTCAACCCCAAGGCGGTAGACCAGCTCGTGGCCGGCGCCTACAACGGACTCGTGTGCTTCTTCGACCTGCGCAAGTCGGGGGCCGCGCCGGCCGAGACCTCGGCGCTCGAGCACTCGCACCACGACCCCGTGTACGACGTCTTCTGGATCTCGTCCAAGACGGGTAACCAGTGCTGCTCCGTGTCCACGGACGGCTGGCTACTCTGGTGGGACATCCGCCACCTCGCGCAGCCGACGCACCGGCTGCAGCTGCAGGCCGACAGCAAGGACTCGGGCGGCGGCGGCGGCGCGGGAGCGGCGGCTGTCGGCGGCTCGTTCGGCGGCTCGGCCATGGAGTACAACGCCGAGGCCGGACCGACCAAATACCTCGTGGGCACGGAGCAGGGCGTGGTCGTGAGCGTCAACCTGCGCAACGCCAAGCAGAACAACGGACTCGCGCTCTACGACACGGGCGCCGGCAAGCACCACGGACCCGTGTACGCCGTGCAGCGCAACCCGACGCACTCCAAGTTCTTCATGACGATCGGCGACTGGACCGCGCGCCTCTGGTGCGAGGACCTCAAGACGCCCATCATGAGCACGGCCTACCACGACTCGTACGTGACAGCGGGCTGCTGGTCGCCCACGCGCGCGGGCGTCTTCTTCGTCACGCGCATGGACGGCGTCGTGGACGTCTGGGACTTCTTCTACCGGCAGAACGAGGTCGCCTACTCGCACAAGGTCGGCGACGTCGCGCTCTCGGCCGTGAGCGTGCAGTTCGGCGCCGCGGGCGGCGGCAAGCTCGTGGCCGTGGGCGACGTCAACGGCATGATCTCGCTGCTCGAGCTCTCGGACGGGCTCGCGACGGCGCAGCCCAACGAGAAGGCCGCCATCAACGGCATGTTCGAGCGCGAGACCAAGCGCGAGAAGAACCTCGAGGCGCGCGAGAAGGAGCTGCGCCGCCGCAAGGCTAGCCTCGAGGACGGCCGCGCCGACGGAGACCGCGCCGGCGCCGGCAAGGACGACAAGATGGAGGAGCTGCTGCGCACCGTCGACGCCAACTTCCTCGGCATGATCAAGGAGGCCGAGGACTCGGAGAACAAGAACATGGAGCACAAGGGCGGCAGCGGCGGCGGCGGCAATGGCAGCAACGGCGCCGGCGCCGGCGGCCACGCCGACGACATGTGAGCTGCCGGCTCGCCGGAAGAACGCCCTTCCACTCGGACTTAGACGTGGTAACTTGATCCATTCGCTACAGTGGACATCGTGTATGCATGCCTCCAGCTCCTGTCCGCGGTCAAGTTCATGACCGCCTGGCTCAAGTTGACCGCTGGCCGGCTCAAGTTGCCTGCCGGGCGGCCAGCGCCTCGTGCAGGAGCGGCTCATGGGCCTGCGCCGCCTCGGCCCACTTGGCGTCGACGCGGCCGACCTCGAGGCGCTCGGCGGGCCGCGGCGGCGACAGGATACGTAGGCGCTTGTTGTCGTTGAAGCCGTGGGGACACGCGCGCGTCTTGAAGTCCACGAGCGCGCGGTTGACGGCGCGGATGGTCGTGCAGAGCCCGTAGGCCTGCAGCATCATCTTGGCGTCCTTGCGCTGCTTGGGCAGCGTCCAGACGCTCGCGGGCGGCTCGGCCAGCAGCCACGAGTCGCACGCGAACAGGTCGTTCGGCACGTACTGCTTGTAGTAGAGCCACTCGAGCCCGCGGTCGTCCACGCCGCGGAAGCTGTGGCAGCCGTGCAGCAGCGCCGGCGCCTCGCCCGGCACCAGCGGCGGCTCGACCACGTCCGCGGCGTCGCGCACGGGCCGGAACTCAGGCCCGTGGCCGCACGGGTTGCCGCGCACGAGCTCCACGAAGCCGGCGTAGTCGTCCGCCTTGCCGCCGAGCGCCAGGTTGTCCAGCGTCGCGTGCCGCAGCCCGTGCTTGGCCGCCGCCAGCGAGTAGCCCAGCATCTCGGCCATCCAGCCGTCGGGCTCGGCGCGCCGCTGCCCGACCGTGAAGTTGCAGTAGTCGTCGACCATGCGCTCCAGGTCCGCGCGCGCCAGCACGTACGGCGGGCCGACGCTCAGGAACTCCCGCGCGTCCTGCGCCGACACGCCGCGGCACTCGGGGCACAGCGCCAGGTTGAGCGCGAGCCGCTGCGGGTCGTCGAAGCCCGCGGCGCCGAGGTACGCCGACCAGCGCTGCGCGACCGGCGCGCCGGCGCGCACCTCGGCGCGCACCGTCTCCGGCTCGCGCGAGCCCTCGTACACGAGGAAGGGCTTGTACTGGCGCAGCCCGTCGACCACCTCGCCGTCCCGCGCGTAGTCCTTCGAGTGCACGCCGCGCGCCGAGGTCACGCGCGCGGCCCTGCGCACCGAGAAGGGCTTGAGGAACAAAAAGTCCGGGTCGAGGATCACGACCGTCGCGTCCGCGCGCGCCGGCGGGTTGGCGTGCCGCAGCCAGTCGCGCAGCCCGAACGGCTTGTTGTACGGCGCGTAGTCGTCCGTCGGCGGCGCCTCGGGCGTCGGCTGCACCGAGAAGCTCCGCGTCACGTGCAGCTCCACGCGCGGCGTCGTCATGGACGCCTGCGCGGCCGCGCCGTGCCGCTCGAGCAGCTCCGCGAGCTGCGCGTCGCTGCAGCCGCTCACGATGCGCGTCAGCCGCCCGCGCTGCTGCACGCGCGCGAACGACTCGGCCAGCAGCTGGCTCTGCCACTGCTGGTACGGCTCGCACGACGACGAAAAGACGAAGTGCAGCTTGTCGTCCTCGGCCTCGGCTTCGGCCTCGGCCTCGGCCTTCTCGGTCTCGCCGCCGGCCACCAAGCGCTTGTACTCGCCGAAGAACACGGGCGGGTCGTCCTGCATCTCCGTGCCCGGCGCCAGCGCGATGGCCGAGCGCCACGCGGGCCGGCCGAACTCCATAGGCATCCTCCGGTTGCGGTTGAAGCCGGCGGGACAGGCGTTCGCGCGGTGCGCCTCCGCCGCGCTGTTGTACGCCTCGAGCGCGAGGCAGACGCTCATCGTGTGGCGCCGGCGCAAAATGTTCGGCACGTGCTCGTACCCGTTCGTGTGCGTGGCCTGGCCCCAGAGGCGCGCCGGCGGCTGGCGGAACAGCCACGCGTCGCACTCGAGCACGTCCGGCGGCACCTGCGCCTCGAAGAAGGACCAGTCGCGGCCGTCGAGCCACTGCGGCAGCGTCAGGTTCAGCGCGCGCAGCGAGATCGGGTACGAGCGCAGCGCGAGGTCCTGCGGCCGCGGCGGCTCGGCGCACGGGTTGAACTTGGAGTCGTCGACGAAGTCCCAGTTCTGGTACCGAGACGTGTAGTGGTGCACGCTGAGCACACCCGAGATGCCCATCCACGTCCCGTGGTGCGCCGCGGCCAGCGGCAGCGCGAGGTACCGCTTCTCGAGCGGCAGCGCGGACCAGAAGCGCGCCGTGTCCGGCAGCAGCCGCCGCAGCGTCCCCAGCTCGGCGATGAACGGCGGCACGGCCGCGAACGGCCGCCAGTCCGCGACGGCGCTGGCCGGAGAGCTCGCCGAGACCACGCGCTCGAGCTCGTCGCGCGGCAGCGGCGAGCGGTTGGGCCAGTACCAGGACGCGTCCTGTCCGTAGATGCTCGTGTCTGGCGCGTCGCGCGCCTCGCGCTCGAGGTGGAACATGTCCACGCGCTTGGTGAAGATCGCGTCGCTGTCGACCAGCATGAGCAGCTCGTCGTCGCGCAGACCCGGGCCGTCGCGCTCGAGCCACTCGAGCACCACGGCCGGGTTCAGGTTCGTCGTGAGCAGCTCCTCGCCGAACATGGTCGCCGGCGCGGCCGAGACGCCCGTCACGTGCTGCGTGCTCACGCCGTACGCCGGGGTCTTGCGCAGCGCGAGCGCGGCCGCGGCCTTCGCATCGCAGCCGTACAGCAGGTGCGTCACGTTCCCGTCGAAGCCCGTGCGCCGCAGCGTGAACGCGAGCACCTCGCTCTGCACCAGGTCCAGCGGCGCGCAGCCCGACGTGAACGCCACGTGGCGCACCTGGCGCACCTCGCGGTGGAACGCGAGCGGATCGCGCGCGTCCACGCCCGCCGCCGCCGCGTCCGGCACCGGCGCGTGGCGCACGAGGCCCTTGGGAAGCGTATGCTTCGGCGCCGCGCCGCCGCCCGCGGCCTCTCCGTCCGCCAGGTCGATGCCGTTGCTCGCGACCGACGACAGCGCGAAGAAGCGCAGGTTCACGTACATGTACACGACGAAGAGCAGGCCTACGCCCGCGACCGCCAGCCGGCGCGGAGACGACAGCAGCGCCGCCAGACCGCCGGGGCCGCCGGCGCGGCGCGGCG
The DNA here is from genome assembly GCA_023338135.1 of Phytopythium kandeliae. Lineage (NCBI taxonomy): Eukaryota > Oomycota > Peronosporomycetes > Pythiales > Pythiaceae > Phytopythium > Phytopythium kandeliae. Next base: position 9,981 of record JAADYC010000114.1, on the reverse strand, counting down.
GCGGAGCGCGCTTGCGCGGGAGCATTGGCCGCGGCGCGAGGTGGCGGGGCGATCGACCGAGGAGCCGATCGATCGATGCCTTCGGAGCGGTCAACGACAATGACGACGGAGCTGCTGAGGCCGAGGGTTGTGCCGCAGGTTGTGGCGCGGGGTTTACTCCCCTGTCCCGTAGGCGTATCAGACCGCCGCATCGACCAATGATCGCGGGCGAGGCGTGCGTCGAGGCGCGCGATTGGTCCGTGGCGCATCTGTGCGATTCGGTGGCGCGAGACAGCGAGCACCGCGTGCATGGCGCAGCCCTCGCTCGCGCGCTGCGCGTCGGAGGCAGCGTGAGCTGGCGGAGCGGTAAGAGGCTGTGGCGGATGGGAACCGATGGACCGATGGGCCGATGGGCCGATGGACCGATGGACCGATGGATGGATGCACGGACGGATGGAACACGAGTGTTAGGCGGTCGAGTGCGCGCGTACGTGCTTGGAGGCGAGCGCGCGCCTAGGCGTCGCTCTCCTTCTCGACGACGATCTCGAGCAGGAGGACGCTCTTGCCGCTCTGCTTCTTGAAGGAGACGGGTACGTCGAGGTCGTACATGAGCACGGCGGACTGCTGCGCGTCGAGGAGCGGCGCGAGCGGCACGAGGCACGCGCCGATCGTGTCGTCCTACGAGATGCGGTCGTGGTCGAACACGTGCACGTCGAGCACGGCGGCCGTCGGGTCCTGCGTGATGAAGGAGAAGGTCTCGGGCAGCGCTCACTCGGCGTTCAGGTTCGCCGGCTCGATCGAGCCCTTGCGCGTCGCGTCACCCACCTTGAAGCCACGTCCGGGTCGCTCTTGCGGTTGAAGTCGGCCGACGGCAGGCTCACCGCCTTCATGAGCGCCACGTGCACCGCGAGCGTAGCGAACGAAAGCGACGGTGGCGAGCAGACGAGCAGGCGAGCAGGCGAGCAGGCGAGCGAGGGAAAGCGAGACGTGTAGCACGAGGAAGTGTGCGCTCGTCGAGCGGGATTTTATCCCAACATCGGTGTGCGACGAGACGAATATCCGCCTGGATATTATCTACGTGCGATATCTGCGCTTCGATTGGCCTCGTGCTTCCGCCAATCGTCGCTCGATCCTCGCCTTTTCTGCCAATCGTGTGCTCCAAGACCGAACATACAAGCGCCAACTCAGCCGCCGCGATTGGTCCGCTCGCGCCGGTTTTCTGTGTCTGGGTGTCTGGATTGGCTCTACGCGATCCAAGTCTCGGATTGGCCGCCGTATATCACATTCCCGCGCACACCGCCGCGCGATTCGCTGAAACGGACTCCTCTCTCTCCCATTGGCCCAAACCCGTGATGGCTTCCCCGCGCGTCTCTATTGCCAGAACAAGTCGCCGCAGACGAGGCGGCGCCAAGCGACTCGCCCGCGCGCGAGAGAGAGGAGGGGCCTGAGAATGTTCAAAGCGCCGCCGAGATGATGGACCCGACAGAAACGGAGCCGCCCTCTCCGCGCCGCCCTCGCTGCCCGCGCCGCCCTCGCTGCCCGCGCCGCCCGCGCCGCCCGCGCACTCCCTCCCTCTCCTCGGTCGCCGCGCGTCGGTCGCTCGGCTCGCCGCAGCGCTCGCGCTCGCCGCTTGGGCCATGAAGCTGCCGCTGCCGAGCGACTTCTTCGCGCCGGTGCGGCTGTCGGCGCGCGAGGCGCGCGAGCTGCAGCTCGTGGAGGCCGGGCTGCTGGAGCGCTACCTGCGCAGCTACGAGGAGTTCTCGCACGCGACGCGCGAGGACGCGGCCGACCGGTACCAGCGGCGCCGGCGCCGGCGCGGAGACCTCGTGGAGACCTCTGGCGGCAAGTGGGCCTTCGTGCGCCAGCACCACGGGCTGCGCGTCTACCGCAAGCACGCGGTGCACCACCGGCGCCAGTACCAGTTCCAGCACTACCGCTCGCGCGAGCCGCACGAGCTCGAGCACGAGTGCCTGGCCGAGGTCGCCAAGACGCGCAAGCCGGCCGCTGGACGCGCGGACGCGCGCCACCGGCACGCGGACCACTCGCGGCTGGCCGGCGCGCTCGTGGTCGGCACGGCCGCCGGCGCGCTCGAGGACTTTCTGTACGGCGCCATGTGGGCGTCCGGCGACGAGCGCGTGGCGCGCGCCTGGTCGGCGCGCGACGGCGTGGCGGACGCCGCCGTGCTGCACGCGATCGAGCGCCCGTCGCCCATGGACCCGTGGCGCTCGCTCGCGGTCAAGTGGTCGCTGCGCCGCGCGCCGCCGCTCGGCGCCTCGCTGCTCGTCAAGGACCGCGACTTCTGCTACCTCGCGGTGCGTGTGTGCGTGCGTGCGTGTGTCTGTCTGCCGATCGTACCGGCCGACCGTATCCGCCGATCGTATCCGCCGATCGTATCCGCCGATCGTATCGGCCGATCGCATGGCATGGCACTGGTCGGCGCCGTACTGACTCGCCTCGCGCCGCCTCGCCTCGCCTCGCCTCGCCGCGTCCGCAGGCGTCGGGCGTCGTGCAGACACGCGACGGCGCGCGCGTGGGCTACCGGCTGCGGCACTCGATGGCCTTCCCGTCGTGCCCGCCCTTCCAGAACCGCTCGGTCGTGCGCGGCCAGATCTTCTGCTGCAGCCTCTTCCGCCAGCTCCAGCGCGGCGGCGTCGAGGTCTTCCACCAGGCGTCCTACGACGCCGGCGGCGGCCTGCTGCGCGCGCTCGCCGAGCGCGCCGTCGTCGCCACGCTGCTCGACTACGCGCGCCTGCCGCAGGTCGCGTGCGCCAAGAAGCTCGCGCACGCCGTGCGCCTCGCCGACTGCGCGCGCTGCTCTCGCGCGCCGGCGCTCGGCTCGCTGCTCGGCTCGACGGACGACGTGGACCGCGACAGCTGCTGCGCCGCCGCCTGCGGCGTCTGCCTCGACGCGCTGCCCCGCAGCGGCGACCGCGAGCGCTGCGCCGTCTGCCGACACGGCGTGTGCGCGAGCTGCAGCGTGCGCAAGGAGGTCGAGGCGCGGTCGGCGGCGCGCGGCCGCGCGAGTGCGCGGCGCCTGTGCAAGCCCTGCGTCGCCAGGGTCGAGCGCGACGACGCGACCATGTACGCCGTGCGCGACGCCGGGCTCGCGGAGCAGGCGCGCCAGCGAGACGCGCCGCGCCGCCGCAAGCACCGCAGCCTCTTGGGTGGCAGCAACGGCAGCGACAGCAGCAGCGACAACGCCGGTCCCTCTCGCTGGGGCCACGACGACATCGACGACGAGTTCCCGAGCGCCTTGGCCGCCCGGCAGCACTCGGTCACGCTCTTCGCGCCAGACGAGTGCACGTTCGAGGTGGACGAGCAGGGCATGGCGCCGTCGCGCCGCCATCGGCACCGCCGCCGCCACTCGATCGCCGGCGTCGCCGTCGCGACCGCGGTCGGAGCCGCGGCGCCGGCGATCGAGTGGCGACTGCCCTCGGCCGGCCGCCAGGCGTCCGTCCCGGAGCTCTCGGCCGCTCCACCGTCTCCCTTTCGCCTCGCCGAGGACGGAGAGGAGGAGGAGGAGGCGCCAGAGGCGAGCACCCCCAGCACGGTCGCCGGCAACGCGATCGGCCTCGCGTGGGGCTCTCGCGGCCGGAGCGCCACGGCGCCGCTCGTCCCGAGCGCGTCGACGTCCGCGGCGGACCCAGCGAGCGACGGCGGCGGCGACGTCGACGTCCGGGGCGGTGAAGACGCGGCCGGAGCCGCTCAGCCCCGGCTACTGCGCGCGCAGTCGCTGTACGCGGCCAACGCGCCGCCGATCCTGCTCCGCAGCGACGTGGGCAAGCGCAACTGGCGCGCGTCCATGTCGGCGCTGTCGCTCGCATCTTCGTTCAGCACGGACAGCGACGGCGACGGCAACGGCGGTGGCGGTGGCGACCATGGCGTCCGCATCCCCGCGCCGTCGCGCCGCCAGCATCGCCAGAGCCGGCACCGGCACCGCCACCGCCGCTCGAGCTCGAGCTCGTCCCACGGCGCGCGCTGCAGCAGCTTCAGCAGCACCTCAAGCGCCGGGTCCACGGTACTCGTGAGCCTCTCGTCGCGCGGACTGCCGCCGAAGAAGCACGTGAACTTCCGCGACCCCGCGCCGGCGCGCGCGAGGCTGCAGGCCCAGCGACGCTCTCCCCACCCATAGAGCCGACGTGTCCGTCCGTCCGCCCCCTCCGTTCCCGCGGACCTGCGCGTCGCCATAGACAGTGTATTCCCCGCTTTGAAAGCGAACGATTCCTCGGATCTGGCCGGTAGGCGGGCACACATGGACTCTTGGTGGTCGCTGCCATCGTCTCGACCTCGTTGGCGACGGACCGGAGGAGCGAGCCGCTGGCAGCGACACCGGCCCACAGCGACGCGCGTGCGTCGAGCCTGCTAGCCGACGAGTCTGAGCGCCAATGCGATCGTTCACTGCGAGACGACGGTCTTCCGCCGCGCGCTAGGAGGCTTGGTGGCTCGGCAGACGTCAGTAGCGAGGCGTCGGAGTTCGGCGGCAGCTCCGAGGACAGCAGCGTCTGTCTCCATACAACGAGGCGTCTCGGACCGCGAGGACGCGCGCGGCGCTGGAGATCCGGAACGAGGATCATTTAGACAGGAGGAGGCCGGCGTGGAGCGCTCGACGACGAGTCATTTCGCCGCGACGATCGCTAGGTCGTCGTCGCTAGCTGCTGGCAGGAAGGAAGGGGGAGGTAGAAGCTGTTGAAGTTGAAGATGAGCGCTCTCTCTCTCTTTCTCTCTCGCTCGCTCGCTTGCTCGCTCGCTCGCTCGCTCGCTCGCTCTCTTTTGAGCGCGTCGAAAATACCGCGCTGTGATTTGTCGAAAGTAGTTGTGCTTTTGTGCTGGGTTGAATCGCTTGGTTTTGTTTTCGACGGAACACTGACATTTTCGCCAGCCTCTTGCTTTAGTGACATGTTTCACCCAACGCGTTGGGTTCGGATGGCGAGGCGAGGATGCCTCCACGTGGCTGGATGAACGCCCAGACGGCATGAGGCTGCCGCAAATTTCGCATAGGCTGCGGGGCTGCAGAGCTGGCTGGCTGGCTGGCTGGCTGGTTGATTGGCTGCGTTCCTCTCTCGGCCCTCCATCCCGCGTCTGCCGCCGATTCCATACACTCGCGGCATCCACATGGACTCGCCACCTGGGCAGTCCCGGTGCAACGCTATGGACGCAGCCAAGCCGCTTCGATGGCGCCGCGCCTCCAAGTCCCAGCCGCTTGGACCAGGTGCTTGCAGCGTGTGGGTGAGTGTCGCTGCCCAACGCCTCGGCGTGAGGACGCGCTGCAAACGCTGATTGTAGTGGCGGCGGTGACGCTCGTGCATGTCAACGCGCCAAACGCAGTCCGTAAAATACATGGACCAAATTGTGCTTTTGCTAGTCGACGTCGGCGGGCAAGGCAAGGCAGGCAGGCAAGCAGGCAGGCAAGCAGGCAGGCAGGCAGGCAGGCAGACTTCCAGCGCGCGCACCTCGTCGACCGTCGACAATGTCCGGCGGTCGCGGGAGATATCTCTCCAGCGCACACGCGCATGCACAGACAACGCCTCGACCGAGAGCGCGCGGACGAGCGCCGCATGCGCAATGACGCGAGGGCCTCGCGGCCTCGTTCTCTTCCCCCGGTTTGCGCGGTCCCGGCTGTTGGCCGAGGAGCCGGTGGTCGGTACGCGACGCGCGCGGTTCAGTCTGCATGCACTGGAGTACGGTGTAAACTATCGCTACACTCCGTAAAATCGCGCGATCGCAGTGCTCTTTACGTTTTGTCTTGGATTCCCTATCGTCGCTCTGAACCCGACTTGAAAGCGCCGTAAAATACGGCGCACTCCGTTCGTTGAGCTCTCCGCCTCTACCGCCCGTCCTCTCCGTCGCGAGGCTGTCCTGGCGTCCCGCCGTCAGCGTGCCGCCGCAGCTCATTCCGACTTTTGCGTCCCCTCGAGCACTCGCGTCGTCCCTCCACCCTCCACCCTCCACTCTCCACTCTGCAAGATGAAGACGGCTGTTGGCGCGTTCCTGGCGGCGACGGTGGCGGCGCTGGCCATGGCCGAGAACTGCGACCTCGGCGCCATCCAGAGCTCGCTGTACCCGAACGCGACACAGGGGCTTGCGGACTGCTACAACGCCACGGGCGTCGACATCTTCGCGCTGAACGACTTCCCGACCGAGGAGCAGGCCGAGGCCGTGTTCCAGGACCGCGACTGCGTGGACTACTACAACCAGATCAACCAGGTGGCGAACTCCGAGATCCAGTGCACGATCAACATCGGCGGCACGGACGTCGTGTTCGCGGACCTCATCACGTCGCTGCTGACGGGCCACACGGGCAACGAGTCGGAGTCGGACAGCGGCTCTGTTGAGTTCCCCGAGAGCGACTCGGGCTCGGACGACGACGCCTCGGCCGGCGACTCGGACGCGTCCGAGTCGGGCGAAGCGTCAGTCAGCGGCAGTGCGTCGGAGTCGTCCTCCTCGTCCTCCAACGCTGCGGTCGGCGGCAGCAACGTGCTGTCGTTCGTGTCGCTCGGCGCGGCCGCGCTGATCGCCGCCGCGCTGCACTAGACCGCGTTTCTGCGACGTGTGACAGCCTCTTTACTTTATGCAGAATACATTTGGTATTTCTTCCAGTTTCAGTTTGTTTCTTCGCGCCGATTGGCAGTTATTCTGTCATGTGCAAGTAATGATTGGATAGAACTCCGATCAACCCATTGTGTCTTTTCGTCGATGCCGCACTCACCCACTGGATGCAACCCCGCTGCTGCTCCCATCGTCGACGGACGGACGCTCGGCCTTCGCGCAGGCAATACTGGCCATTGACCGGGGACACGTGGGCTGATACGAACCCACCGGCGTGAATGGCCTCTAGAGACCGTTGCATCCGAACGCGACACCTTCTGGACGCACCGCTTCGTGTGGAGCCACGCGCCGACGCCTTCGCTCTCCGCAAGAGCCCGCTCGCCTGCGCAGCGTTGAAGACCGAGCGTGAATGTAGACAGCCAGCGTGTCGCAGTGGCCAGTACTGGCGCCAGTGCGCCAGTGCGCCAGTGCGCCAGTGCGCCAGTGCGCCTATCGCCAGCCTCGGGGACATGGGTGGCGTACTCGAGGAGCGCGATGCGCGATGCGCGATGCGTCTCTCCTGACGCTCGCGTCCCTTCTCCAGCCGCAGCTACGCACTCGCTTTCCTTCCGATGGCGGCGACGTTGTGATGAGTGCATCTCCGTCGTGGAGATGAACCCAACTGGTACGAATTGGTATCGAAACCGCTGGCAATAGTGCCTCGAGTGACAGCTCACATGAAGCGATCGTGGTTGCTCTTGCCTTCGCTTGGGGACGTCGCCGATCGTCCACAGGCGTCAAAGCCGCTGACCGCGCGGGCTGCAGTGCCGATATCATGGTGTAAGCGACGAAATAGCAGGCGAGATCATCCTGTGCCTGTAGGATGATGACATCACGATGCTGCTCCCGAGACGCGTCGTTTTCGGATGAGTCTGCTTGAGCGCCATCGACTCGGAGCGCGGCCACGATACACACAAACGTCGACCATTCAATGATTCAAGAGCTCCGGGCTGTATATATTGAGCAACTCCGAACTGCCCGGCGTCTATTGCGTCGAGTGAGCTACTTACGGGAGGCTAGCCACGCTGCGGTATTGTCCGACCGAGCCCGACGCGTCCGATGCGTTCGTTTTGCCCTCCAAATCCACTCCCGTGAGATGCGAGTCGCTGCCAAGGCTGAAATCGATCATTCATCGTTGCATTCGCCCAATTCACATGTAAGGCAGTTCACTGTCCGCCCACGCGGCCTTACGACAGCAGGAACTCGACATCGAAGCGCGAGCGCTTGGTTTCAGGACGTGCAGCGCTGCTGTCGTCTCCTTTGCCTTCATCCTTATCAACACTCTCGTCCTCGTCCTGGTTGTCGCGCCGACCGTCGTTGCCATCGTCGTAGTCATCGTCGTTGTCGCTGTCGTTGTCGTTGTCGTTGTCATCGTCGTCATCGTCGTCGTCGTCGTCGTCGTCCTCGATGATGACGACGCGGTTGGGGTCGTCTCCGAGCTGGCACTGGTCCACGATGCGAGCCTGGTTCATGAAGAGCGCGAGCTCGTCGATTGTCGCACCGGCGGCCACGAGCGCCTCGACGAAGCCGACGTCGGCGTCGTAGTTGACGATGCGTCCGTCCGGCGAGAAGTGCAGGCGATTGACGCCTTTGTAGGTCACGCGGCGGCCGCAGAACTTGCGCACGAGCGCCTCGTCGTGCGCCGCGTGCGGGAACACGTGTGCGAACGTGTCGCGGGAGAAGACGACGTGCAGGTCCGAGAGGACCGTCACGACCGGGTTTTCCTCCGGCCCGGCAGTCTCGACGCCCGTCACCGCGATGTCGAAGCGCGCGTGGAAGGCCGTGTAGCGCCGCCACTGCTCCAGCAGCGGCCGCCAGCCTGTGAGCTCCCCGAACTGCATCTCCGGATCCATGGCGGACCGCAGGAAGGCCTCCTGCCGGTCGGCGCACGCCACCACGCCCGCCGCGCGCTTGCCTCCCGGAATGAGCGCCACGGCCGCCGCGCCGGACGCGAACTCCTCGAAGTACTGCAGCGCCAGCCGCGTGAGCGAGCCCTCGAGCGCGTGGCGCCGCCGCAGCGATGTCTCGTGGCGCAGACCGTGCAGGAAAGCCAGGTCCACGACCTCTCGCCGTAGTGAAGAGATCATGGCGAGCAGCTCCGCCTCCTCCCGCTTGCGCCGCGCGCGGAACTCCCTGCCGCGCTCGCTGTTGGTCTTGCGCGGCTTGGGGCCGGTCGCCACGAGCGCCGACGACGCGGACAAGTCCGGTGGCGTCGACGGACCCGAGGGAGCGGCCGCGGGATCGCTCGCAGCCGTCGCACGCACCGAGGGAGTCGCGGTCAGCAGCGTCATGGCCGCGAGAAGCGGAGCGAGGCGAAGCGAGGCGAAGCGAGGCGAAGCGAGGCGGAGCGAGCGAGTTGAGATCTGAGCGAGGCGACGGTTGCATTTTCGCTCCAGCTTCCAACATTTACCGCTGAAAGCGTGGAATATGCTTTTATGAGACATATTCATTTCCATAGGCGTTCATGGCGATATTTTACGTTTCGATTCAACAGTTTATGGTCGTGAATGCGATATCGAAGTGCAGCGGTATTTTCTTGCCGTTTCTTTGCATACAGTAAACAGTTCAGGAAGCACGCCAGCGAACGGGCTTCAAGATGTTTCATACAGTACCGTACTGTAAAGCACATACCATTTAACCGATGCCACTCGCTGATCTGTCAGTCGATGGATCAGGATCTGGAGCGCTTTACCATGAATCACGCGAGCTCATGACTCCCGACGCACCCGAAGGCTCTTCGAGTGTATCTCGGTGATGTTGCCGGAGCCGTCTGAGCGATTGCCGCCCTGGAGACTTGGTGTTGTGTTGGATGCTGTCGTGCATGGCGCAGGGGTGGTTTTACGCATCCCGTTCGCTGGCAAGAGGCGCGCATGCGGTTCGAAATTCCGTACGACTGTCCTGGAGCAGACCGGCTGTCAAGCTGCGCAGAGCAAAAGCCTCCTCCCTCGTTCTGACGGCAGCGAGCCAAACGCTGTCGAACCAGAGTCGTCAGGGTGGAACCGCCGTAGCCAACTCTATCGAACATAACATGCAGACATGAACACGTAACGGATGTAGCGCGCAGGTCCGATCGCTTTGCCAAGATGCCGCGCACACTCACTGCGACTCCGTGGAGCGAGCAGTCGTGAGCACTGAAGGCCATGCTGATTAATAAGCGGGCGAGCGTGTGCTCGGACTTCTTGAAGCTGTCCTTGCTTGCGCTGCTGCTGTCGAACTAGCTGTTTACGATCGCGGCGAAGCAGCCAACTACCAAACGCGCCATTGAGCACCACGACGCCGATATTTAGAGAGTTTTCGGGGACGATGCCGCTGACCGAGCCGATGTCAAAGGTATTGCAGATGATCGACCTGTCACAGAACGTAGTACGAGTGACTGAGCCGCTGGAGTCGCGTGAGAGCGACGCGCTCATGCAATGG
>JAADYC010000113.1:0-38462 GCA_023338135.1 Phytopythium kandeliae | reverse complement strand
TCGCCTGCGTCTGCGTCGCCTGCGTCTGCGTCGCCTGCGCCGTCCGTGCGCTTGCTGGCGGCGCGGCACGGCATCACGCCGTCGATGCTGCGCAAATGGGTCGCGAGCCGCGCCGAGCTCGAGGCCGCCGTGCTGGCGCCGCGCGCAGATGGCTCGGCACCATCCGCACAGCTGCGCAAGCTCGGGAGCGGGCGCCCGCCTGGGAGCCGCGAGGTCGACGACGCACTGGCCGGCTGGGTGCGGCGCCAGCGCGCGCTCGGTGTCCTCGTGCGGGACCGCGACATGCAAGCCCAGGCGCGCGCGCTGGCCACCACACGCGGTATCGTGGGATTCCGCGCTAGCAAGGGCTACATCTGTCGGTTCAAGGCGCGTCACGCGCTCGCGCTTGCGGTCGGGAGCGGCGCCGGGGCGGCGCGTTCGCGCCGCATCCGCACAGGCGGCGTTGAGGGAGCGGGCGGCGTCGAGGGAGCGGGCGTCGCATGCCGCTTGGGTCTGGACATCGGCTCGACGGCCGTCAAGTGCGCGGTCGTGGACGCGGACTCGGACGCTGTGCTAGCGACGTCAAGCGCGGAGATCGAGCCGCTGGCAGACAGCCGAGACGGGGAGCGGGAGCTGGACGCGGCGGCCGTGCTGCTCGCGGCCCGCAGCGCCGTCCAGCGGCTGCCAGCCGCACTGGCGGCACGCGTCGTGTCCATCGGGGTCTGCGGCCAGGTGTGCGGCCGTTTCAGCGGCGCCGAGACGCGGTGTGGCCCTGACGGTCGTCGTGCCTGCGCCAGATGCACGGGATCCTCTGGTGGCGCTGCGACGCCGTGGCCAAGGCGGCCGAGCGGCTGGTACAGACCGGCGTGGTGGGTGACGGTGCGCGCGCATGGAGCAGGTACGTCGCACGCCAGGACCGGCGCTGCTCGCCGGCGTTCCTGGCTCGGTGTCAAGCGCGCATCGCGAGTGCGATCGAGGCGGCACGACCGCCCGGAGCCGGCGATGTGCGGGAGGACTCGCGATCGTCGGCCATCGCGGCGGGCCATGGTCTCGCCACCTTCGCCTACATGATGCAAGAGCGTCCGCGCGAACTCGTGGGCTTCGACGCGTGCGGCACGCTGCAGGACCTGGTCGCGTTCGTGCTCTGCGGTCACTCGCTGCCGGCGCAAAGCTGCATGGACGTGACCGACGCCTTCAGCTGGGGCGGCTTCGACCTGCACGCCAGCGACTGGAACCCGCACACGTACGTGTTTGTCTGGCTGGCTGGCTAGCTGTCAGTCAGTCCGTCAGTCGGTCAGCTCGTCAGCCAGTCTCGCTCTCGCGTGGGTGGACGTCTCGAGGCCTGACGCGCGATGTGCATCGCTGTCGCTTAGCGTCGCGGCGCTGGGTCTGCCTCTGCACATGCTGCCAGCAATCAAGAAGCCCGGTGAGGTCGTCGGCCGCAGCAGCGGGTGCAACGGCACCTCGACCGACGCGCTTGGGCTCCCGAGCGGCACGCTAGTGTATGTCCCGATGGGTGCACACCCGTGCGCCGTTGCGTCCGCGATTGCAATTGCGATCACGCAGACCGAGCGCGCGGACAGCGCGGCCGCGTCGAGCCTGGCGCGTACGTGTGCTGCCTCGTGTCTGCTGTGGTTCGGCGACTCGTAACAAGCGCTTCGTCTGCGCGAATAGTGGTCAGCATCGACTCGGTGGCGCAGCTCGCGCTGGTGCTGTCCGCGCAGGATGCAGCGCGGCTCGACCTAGGCGGGAGCTTCGAGGTCCGGCCGTTCCTGACCGAGCGCTACGCTCTCGGCGTCGCGGTCTCACCTTCCGGGTGCGTCCCATGCGCCAGCGCCTCCCTTTGCAGCTTTGCTGACCACCGTGGTCAGCAGCGGCAACACATTCGCATGGCTCGTGCGCCAGTGCCTCGAATGGAGCCGCGAGCTGGCAGTGGACCCGAGCTTCAATCAACTCAACGAGCAGGAGATGTACGCGCGGCTGATCGTGCTCGGCGCGCGTCGCGTCGCGACGGATCTCGAGTTCCAGCCGGCAGGAAGCGGCGAGTCGGACGCGCGCGGCGCGATCCGCGAGCTCCGCGCGGCCAACTGGTCGGTCGGCGACATGAGCGCCGCCATCTGCAAGGGCGTGATCGACACGCTGTTCGCAGCCGTCCCGCACGAGGTTGCGGTCGGTCTGGCCGGTCGACAGTGAGTGCGGTGCGCGCGAGGGGCGTCTGGTGCGTCTAGGAGCTCACCGCGAGTCTGCGCGTGCGCAGGATGGTCGGCACGGGCGTGGCAGTGATGCGCAACGCGCTCTTCCAGCATTTTCTGGACAACAAGGCGGTCGGCGCGACAGGGGGCTCGCTCAGGGTCCAGGAGGCGGCGGCCGCGGCTGCGGGCGTCGCGCTCGTCCCCAGCCTGCTGCAGCGCACCGACTGGCTTTGAGACGCCTGGTAGCGGGAGCTGGCGCGGGTTTCCTCGCTCCCAACGCGAGGTTCGACGGTTCCCTTCGTCGCCTCCGATCCCCCGAACAAGGCGCTCGTGTTTGCGAGTCCGAAGAGTCCGAGTGGAGGCCACGGCGGCGCGTCGAGTTGGCAAGCAGTTGTAACCAAGCGCCTGACTTGGGAGCGCTTCTCGGCCGCGGGGCACGTCCTCCGCTTACTCCGGCTCGCCACAGAGAGTGAGGCGAGCGACAAGGTGCGCGGGTGTACGACGAGGCGCGGTGCTTGGCTGCAGCGGCCGCTGCGATGATCGACTAGCCGAGTGTAGCTGCTCAGCGCCGAGATGGCTACACTTGGCTATGCAAACCGCGTCGGGTTTCAGCCAATCCGAGGCGGTAAATGTCTGCTGCGTCAGTATAAAGCGTACAATTGGACGAGGCAAAGGTCTTTTCGACCAACCACATCGCGAGCGTAATCTTTTGTCCAAGCAGCGACATCAACAGCACAACTGTTGTTGGTCGCTTCCCCCTCGTCGTCGCATAGTGAGGGCAAGTGATTTTCGGCTTGCGCGTCTGCTCTGTTCCCGCGGCGGGCGAGCGGGAACTCGAGCGCGATGGAGCAGGCGAGCGCGGTGGCCGCGGGTGCCGCCGAGGTGCCCGGCGCGGCGCTGGGCCCATTGGCGAGCGGCTCGTCGGCCTCGTCGGCGCCCGGGCGCGCGCTGGACGCCGTCGCGGGCGGGAACCCGGAGGAGGAGGACGAGGAGGAGGAGGAGGAAGACGAGGAGGAGATGGAGGACGAGGAAGAGGAAGAAGACTCGGCCAGCGGCACGGACGGACGCGCGCCGGTGGGCGAGCGGCCGCGCAAGACGCGCGAGAACTACTCGGTGCGCAAGAAGCGCGAGCTGATCGCGCTGGCGCAGACGAGCGGCGTGCGCGAGGTCTGCCGCGCCGAGGGCATCCCGCGCCGCACGCTGCGCCAGTGGATGAAGGACGCCGACAAAATCAACGCGTTCGAGGGCCCCGACTCGCGCAAGTCCATCGGTCGTTCGGGTCGCCGAGAGATCCTTCCCTTCGCGCGCGAGCTCGCCGCGTTCCTCAAGGAGAAGCGCCGCCAGCGAGAGGTCCGTCCGACCGTCCGTCTGTCCGTCCTATCCTATCGGGAGGCTCGCCTGCTAGGCGAACGCGTCATGGCGCGCGGTGCACGCCTGGCTGAATGACTGAATGGGTGGCAGGAGATGACGTCGGCGCACATGATCCAGTTCATCCGCAGCCGCCACCCGCAGTGGCTCGAGGCCTACCTGTCGAGCAAGAAGAGCGTCGAGAGCGGCCACGCGGCGCTCACGCGGCTGTGCCAGCGCTTCGCCTGGCGGTTCGTGCGCTCCCTCCCTCCCTCCTCCCGCCTTGCCTCGCCTCGACCCGCGCCGCTCCACTCACGCCCCTCATGACCGACTGACCGATTGACCGACGGCAGACACGGCTTCAATCAGCCATCGGCAGCGACGGCGGCACCAGCGCTGGACACAGATGACGCGCAGCGGCTGCTGCTGGGCCTCGACATGGGCACGACGGCCGTCAAGTGCGTCGTCGTGAGCGCCGCGACCGGCGCCGTGCTCGAAGTTGCGGCCGTCTCGCTCGCGGACGTGGCGGACGGACGCCGCCAGCCGCTCGCGGACGGCGAGCAGAGCGTCGAGCGCGTGTTGCTGGCCGTGCAGCGCGCTGTGCTGGCGCTGCCCGTCACGCTGAGACGCAAGGCCTCGTCGGTCGGCATCTGCGGCCAGGTACGCGGCCCGAACGCGTCGTGGGAGTCTCGAACGCCGCTAACCGGCTACGACTCGCGACGACTTGGCTCACGGCTGGCTAGATGCACGGCATCGTCTGGTGGAACTCGGCGTCGGTGCGCGCGGCAGCCGAGCGGCTGCTGGCGAGCGGCGCGGCTGCGGCCGACGACGACCACAACCGGGCGTGGACGCAGCTCGTGACGTGGCAGGACCAGCGGTGCTCGGCCGAGTTCCTCGCCAAGTGCCGCGCGAGCATCGCGGCGGCGGCGCAGCGCCAGCCGGCGCCAGCTGGTGCCTCAGCGTACTCGTCGCCACTCGCCACGGGCTACGGACTCGCCACCTTCGCGCACACGCTGGAGCACGCGCCGCGCGAGCTCGTGGGCATGGACGCGTGCGGCACCGTGCAGGACTTGGTTGCGTTCGTGCTCTGCGGCCACTCGCTGCCGGCGCAGAGCTGTATGGACACGACCAACGCCTTCAGCTGGGGCGGCTTCGACCTGCACACCAACGACTGGAACCCGCACACGTACGTGCCCGACTGCCTGCCTGCCTACTCGCCTTGCTGTGGCGGCACCGCCGCCTCTTGCGCGTCTCCAACACTCGCTCTGACGTGCTCGTAGCGTGCGCGCACTCAAGATCCCGGCAACGATGCTGCCGGCGGTCAAGAAGCCTGGCGAGGTCGTCGGCCACACGCGCGCGACCACGACCGCGGCCACGACCGCCGACGCCAAGGTGCCGGATGAGAGCGCCTTTTTCCTTGGTATACCGCCGGCGACGCCCGTATATGTGCCTATGGGCGACCACCCGTGCTCCGTCATGGCCGCGCTCGCCCAGCAGCAGACGCCCAACGACACGAACCTCACGCGTACGTGGCGGCGGACGGACAGGCGGACGGGTGAACCCATGGACGCGGACGGCACTGGAGCTCACGGACGGACTCTCTGACTGCACGCAGTCGTCAACATTGGCACGTCGGCGCAGCTCGCGATCGTGCTGTCGACGTCCGACCTCGCGCGCCTGCCGCCGCCGTCCACGGCCGGACCGACGGGCAGCTTCGAGGTGCGGCCGTTCCTGTCTGGCGGGCGCTTCATCGGCGTCGCCGCGTCGCTCAACGGGTGCGTCTCGCCTCGCCACGGAGTGCCAGAGAGCCATTGCCTTGCAACGGATGGCGGCGACGTTGGACTGACTGGCGATCGACAGAGGCAACGTGTTCGCGTGGCTAGTACACCAGTGGCAGCAGTGGGCGGCCGAGATGGCGTTGGAGCCGATCAAGGCCGCGGCGACGGACACCGGCGGCGAGGCAGCCGCGTACGAGCGCCTCATCGCGCTCGGCCTCGCGCGGCAGAACACGGACTTGGTGTTCCAGCCGACGCTCAACGGCGAGCGCGGCGTACCCTCGGCAACCGGCAGCATTCACCAGCTGCGTATGAGCAACTGGTCACTGGGCGACATCAGCGCGGCCCTGGCGCGCGGCATCATCGACAACCTCTTCAGCATGATCCCGCTCGAGCTGCAGGCCTCGGTCCCCGTCCAACGGTGCGTCCGGCCGCGATTACGATCGGGAGACCGATGCGCTCGCCACCGACTGACTGACTGACTGACTGACTGACGGATGGACGGACGGACTGACGGCTCGCGCTCCGCAGGATGATCGGCACGGGCAACGCGCTCGTGCGCAACGAGCTCTTGCAGCACTTCCTGGCGCGCAAGCTCGCACAGCCCGCGACGCAGCTCGTCATCCAGACGGCGGCTGACGCGGCGGTCGGCGCGGCGCTCATGCCGTCGCTCATGTACTAGAAGCAGTCAGTTTTCGGTCGGTTTCTATCGCTCGCCCGCCGTCAAGAGTATGAACGCGGGTGGGCGCCAGTGGCCTTCAATCGAGTCGGGAAGAACTAGTCGCTGTCGTCGCCGTCGCTGTCGTCGCCGTCGCTGCCGTCGCCGTCGCTGCCGGCGCGCTCTCGTATCGAGCGGCAGACAGGCAGGTGGCGTGGCATCATGTACGGATCTGCCCGGCTGTAGCCATTCCGTTGTTGTCCATTGAATCAGTAGGCATGTACAACTACCGAGAGCGGTTTCTTAGAAGACACGACGAATCGGTGGGACGTGTCTTTGAGCGAGAATGTTCCAAGACCGTTCTTGTGGCGGATCGATCGGAGTGTACCATAATCGCGGGACCACGTGCCTCGAATGGGTGAGAGCCGGACGTGAGAAGAACGTGCGCGTCGCCCTTTCGCTCCAAAAATCTAGAAGGTTCGCATATTCTCGGACGGTGGTCGCGTCGCGTTTATCGCGAGATTGTATGTGTGGTTGATCTCGTCGCTCGCGACATCGGTCCTAACGGTGGGTAAGTTTCCGTCCTAGAAATCCGCTGTCAAACGCGTCGCAAACCACCCATTCCCAATTCTTTCGTCAATTCCTTCTCGATTCTTTGCGATTCAAGCGGAAAGAAAACCACAGCGCACAAAAAAAGAAGGGCAGAGGCGAGCACTCCACGCGGCAGCACTCCGACGAGCGCCGGCGCCGAGCAAAAGCAGCTCAGTCGCCGCAAGCAGGCAGCAAGACGCACGGCTCGGACCGACGGACAGCGCGCGCGATCCGCTCGCTCGTTGACCGTTGCTTCCTCGTCGACTCGACTCGACTCGACTCGGCGCGTGCGTGCGTGTGTTAGTGCGAGACCACAGACGGAGCGACCGCTCGGGTCGCACGGCTGGAGAGCTCTCTCGCTCGACCGTTCGTTTCCCTCGGAAGAAGAGCGCAGTCGGTTGGCTCGCTCTCGCTTCCTCGCCGCCTGTAGCGCCGCGCGCGAGTGAGTGAGTGGTCTCGGCTGCGTTCTCGGTTCGCGCCGGCCACTTGCCTCTGCGCGTCGCCTGTTCTCCCTCGGCGTGCCGGCTCTCACCGACTCGACGGCTGGCGCTGTTGGTGGGACTCGCTGCTGCCGGTGGGCCTGCATTTCTCTCTGTGGTTCACTGCTCGATCGGTGGACGCGTGTGTATTGATTGTGAAGCGTGCGACGCCAGTCGAGGTACGCGCCGCTCTGCATGTTCGCGCCGACGCTGCTCGCCGCCGCACGGTATTTATCGCGGATAATGAAACGGGACCGGTGTATTGATGCGATCTGCTGTTGTCTCTCGTGTGCCTCCTCCCTCGCGCGTCGGTCTGTCGGTCTGTCGGTTCTGCGGTCGCTCGTCTAACCAAGTCAGCCAGCAGCAAATCGAAGGCCGGAGATGTCGTCGGACTGGATCTTCTCGGAGCTGGAGCTGCGCAGCACGCCGTCCCAGCGTGATGGCATGAAGTACTCGGACGAGCTGGTGCTGCGCCGCAAGGCGTGCGACTTTATTGAGAAGATGTCCAAGACGCTGGACCTGCCGAAGCTTGCACAGATCAGCGCGGACAATTACGTGCACCGGTTCTTTATGCGTCAGTCGCTGGTGCGCTACGACAAGTACCTGGTGGCCGCGGCGTGCGTGCTGCTTGGGTCGAAGGCGGAGGAGTCGCCGAAGAAGGTCGTTTACGTGGCGCGCGAGTACATCCGCATCCGCAAGGAGGTGGAGAAGGACCAGGTGTTTGCGATCCAGAAACACGATCCGCAGGTGATCGCGGGCAAGATCATCTCGATGGAGGGTGTGGTGCTGCACAACCTGGCGTACGAGCTGACGCTGGCGCACCCGTACAAGTACATCAACGAGAAGGTGGACAAGGTGGTGCGGCTGGAGACGCAGTCGGAGCAGAGCGCCAAGTCGCTGAGCGCGAAGATCAAGCAGGTCGCCTGGAGCTTCCTTAACGACAGCGCGTACACGGTGGCGTGTCTGCGATTGGACCCGAGCGACCTCGCGGCCGGCGCCGTGTATCTTGCGGGGCTGTACGAGCAGTACGTGTCGGAGGACTTGTGCACGGCGGCCGGCGAGCCGTGGTGGAGCGTGCTCGGCTCGCCCTTCCCTACCTTGAAAGGTATGGCGGTGCGCGCCTCGGAGTGCTCCCTCTCTGTCTCGTGGGACTGCTTAAAGCGGTGTGTGTGTGGCTTGTCTGTATAGACGCAGCTCGCTACCTGCTGACTGCCTATACGACACCGTACATCGCCACGAGCGTGCTGCCGGCTGGGCTCGCCAAGCTCGTGTACCAGTTCCACCCGCCGCGCGCGGCCGAGAGCCCTGCGCCGCTCGTGGAGCTCGAGGTGGAGGAGCAGGAGCCGGGTCTGGGCGTGTCTTCGCCCATGGACTCGGCGTGCGTGACGTCGCCCGAGTGCGGCAGCAGCCAAGGCCGCTCGCCGTTTGACCACGACTTCGACGCCGACGTCAAGGCGCACAAGGACGCCGCCGTGGACGAGAGCCCGCGCGAGACGGCGCTGGTGCCCGGCACGCCGGCGGCCGCGCTGCTCGAGCGGTTTCCCATTGCCAACGATAGTTCAAGTGCTGACAAGTTGTTGGGAACCCGTCCGCGCGCGTCCGTGCTGTCGCGCAAGCGCTTCGTCGACGCGCGGCCGCCGGTCGACGGCCGCGGCAAGAAGCTCAAGCACTGCTTGTAGACTCCCGGCCGCTGGACCGGCCGTCCGCCGCGCTGCTCACCTCGCCTCGCCTCACCTCGCCTCGCGCCGCCTGTCGCGGCGCGCTCCCGCCCCGTTCATTTCCCGCCAGCTCCGCTCGTTCCCTGCAGCCATCGTCTAGAAAAAAGTAGAAAAGCCCCCCTAACTAACAGAAAAAGAATATTTATCGATGCCACCACGCACCTTGCCGGCTTGTACGCCTACGTACCAGCTTGCATGCTTGCCCGTCGTCTTCGTCGTCGTCGCCGTCGCCGTCGCCGTCGCCGTCGCCGCTGGCCTCGAGCCCTCACCGCCGCGTCCGCTTGCTTCTCTTGTCTCGCCCCGGCTTCCCTCGCCTGGAGCGCACGCTGCCGCCTGCCGCCACCGGAGCTTCCTCCGCCGCAGCAAGCGAGCAAGCGACGCCGCGGCGACTGCGGAGAAAGAGCGGAAGTGACGGACGGCCCCTCTCGTCTTGGCCGACGCGACCCCGCCCCGCCCCACTCCGCCCGCCCGCCCGCCGAGCCTCCATGCCCGCCGCCCCTACGAGACTGGGCATATTTTTGGGCTCGCTGCTCGCCGACCCCGCGGAAACCGATTGAAGCGCGGAAACTGGCCACACGGCGACTGCCATTCGTCGAAAAGGGTCTCTGAAGGCGCTGTGATTCGCGGAAAAAGCGTCGCGGACACGCATGTCGCAGGAGAAACCAGGAGCGACTGCAAGCATCAACCCGCCAAAAGTCCTCGCTCTCCCTACGCCCGGCCGTATGCCTTGCGTTTGTAAGCCTTGCCGCAGTCCAGTTTCGCGCGGCGCATACTAATACATTACACGGTACATCACACGCTGCATACAAACACCAACTAAAGATACCCGTCCTCAAATATTACGCACTCTGGGTGCGCCTCCGGCTCGATCGATCGATCCATGGCCATCATGCCGATCGATCGCGGCGGCCAACTGTCGCGCGCGGATGGCTTGAAGCTCCTGCGGGGGCGGGAAGCTCGGCACGGCATCCTCCAGGACATCCTCCAGGACTCTCGCGGCCGACCGAGACGATGGCGCGACGGCTCGCGGCGCTCGCGCTGCTGCTGTGCGCACGCGCGGCGGACGCGGCGACGAGCGTCCTCTTCGTGAACCGCTGCAGCTTCGAGGTCCACGTCTTTGACGACGACGAGCACTTCTGCGACCTGCGCAACGGCTCCGCGGTCGCGCCGAGCGCCGGCTGTGCGACCGATTTGCCTCACGCGGTGGTCGAGTACTCGCACTCAGGCGCCGCCAACGCCACCAGTGCGTCGGACACCCACTCTCTCGCATCTTCATCCGTCGCGATGGCGCTGAAACGCACCTCCACCCTTGACATGTGTCGCTCTCGCAGGAGCACGCTTCCTCGTCGACGACGCCAGCAACAACACCTACTACGAGCTGTCGGACGCACCGGGAGAGGTGAGCGTGCGCCGACTGCAAGAAGTTGGTGTACAGCCGGATGGACTGACGGCGCGATCTGTGGAGACAGAACGAAACCACGGGGTTCAACGTGGCGCTCGAGGTGCTGCCGCTCGTGTTCCGCGGTGAGCACGTTGGCTTCACGACCTGCGCAGACGTGGCGTGTCTCGAGGACGGCTGCGCCGCGGCCTACCACTCGAGCAACGACACGACGGGCAAGACGTTCGGCTGTCCGGACGGCGAGGTCTTCCTGCTCGTCTTCTGCGCCGCCACCGACACCTGAGCAGCGCACAGCTTGCGCACTTGGCGGTTCTATCTACCCGCATACACACCTCTGATTCGGACGAGCAGCTTTCTCTCCGTCTCCCAGAACCTCCTGCGTGTTTGCCACCAGCGCGGCGCCGGCTAGGCCCGGACCATCTTCTCCCAGGGTCGAGCGGGTGCCGCAGCCTTCTCGGCGCCGCCACCCTCCTGCAGCAGCGCAGCCGCGTCGCTCGAGAGCTTGTCCTCGATCTCCCGGATGCCGGGTACTGTCTCGCCCTTCTTGACTAGCTCCATGACCTCCGTGAATGACTTGGGGTACGCCGGGCCGCCTCCCGTCTCGGCCACCACGGTGTCAGCCGCTGCCGCCGGCGCAACAGTCGTAGCTTCACTTTCCTCGGATCGCGCTGCTGCCACCGCGGTTATCTTCTCCTTGGTGGCACTGCTGTCATTTACGACGCTCGCCTTTTGCTCAAGACGGGCCATGAACGAGCTCAGGTCCGGCGGACTGCTGCGGGGACCAGAGACTCCTGCGTTGCCCGTCTGGAACACGTTCGGCGGGGAGATAGCGCTCGGTGATGCAGCAGGCGGAACTGGTGCCTTGTCTTCGAGTTCCTCGCCAGCATTGCCGCCCGCGCTCGCGTTAGAGCTCAGACTGGCCTCCGCTATTTCTTCGAGCGACAGGTTAGACGCGGTACTCTTGCTCGTGAGCGACTGCAGTGCAGCCAGGAGCGCGCGCAGGATCGCGATGTTCTCGTCAAAGTCGCCGTTCTGCCGACTCGCCGTGTGCCACTTCCACTCCATGTTGAGCCCCGCCGGCTCGAACCCGATCGACTTGAGCAGCTCCTCGTGGTGCTGTCAGTGGAGCGCGAGGCGTCAGCATCAGACGCAACGAGCGTATGGCGTCGATGGCTGCAGTCTCGCACCTTGAGCGGTTCGATCTTTTGCTTAAAGTTGACGTTCCCACGCGCGATACGGCGGTAGCGCGGCACGTCTGGGTTCTGTTGCCAGGGTCCACATCGTTAGGCGATTCCAGTCACACCCCGAGCCAATGCACAGTCAAGATCGAGCTCACCTCGACGAGGTTCTTGACATACATGCCCAGGATGCCAGCCGCAAGTTCGAGTTGCTCGCGCGAATTCTACGCGTTTCACACCACGCAGCACACACTCAGCATCCAATGCGGTACGAGCTACCTCGATGAGAGAGCGGGATCCTACCTCTGTTCGGAGTTTCTTGAGCGTCTTGAGCATCCGCTCGCGCTTGGTTTCCTTCGGTTTGACTGGGGCTGCAGGTGGAGTTGGGATGCTGGCAGAAGAGGACCCAGCGGTAACGGACGAGGAGGAACTCTCGCTCTTGGGAGCGATGGAAGCAATGGCAGAGTCCGTCGATGACGACTCGTTCTTTGATACCAGAAGCGCCTTCAGAGTGCTGATTTCGGCCTTTAGCTCCGCGATTGACTGCATCGTTGCCTTCCTCGCGACAACAGCAGCGCGCCAGGTGAGTCAATACGCCAGTGTGCGAAGTGAGCGCTCGAGTGCCAACGCACCTGTTCCGTGAGCGAGGAGGCGATCTGCGTCGACACGAGCGTCTTGCTCTGCATCTCTTGCTCCTTCTGATCCAGGTTCTCGCCAAGCTGGACGAGCGCCGTCGTTTGTGCCTGAATCGCAGCCGAGACGTCCGAGAGCGAGCTCAGGAGCTCCGCATCCTTCTTCTTTTCTTCCTCGCGCTCTTCCTCCACCTTGGCCGCCTCCAGCATCATACGAGGCGTGCGCTAGCGAGTGCCATTTCGTCAGCACCCAGTCGGTCGGCTATCGCACGCTTCAACACGCGGACGCAGCACGTACAAACCACGGCAGGTAGCCCGCTTGGAGAGCGTAGTTCCACAGGAAGGTCAGGATCGACGCGGCGCCCACAAGCGACGAAACTGTCCACAGCACGCGCACATACGCCGGGTACCGCGACCTGCGGACGAGCTGCTGCATCGGCGCAGCCGCGGCCGCGACCATGTGTGGAGCTGGCGCGTACGCCACGGGCGGCACAGTAGCAGCAGCAGCAGCAGCAGCAGCAGTAGGAAGCGGAGGCGCGGCAGTCGGTGTTGCAGACCCACTTTGATGGCGCTCAATCGCTTCCTGGATCTCCTCCTTTGTCATACCCTTCTGCTCTAGGAACGACACGCGCTCTGACAGCGGCGTCGTCTGCGACGCGCGCGCGTGCATCAGTCGTCCGCGAAGCCCGCGGCGCCGAGCGAAGGAGAGAGAGAAAGAGAGAGACGCACCTGGACGCTAGGATGCTGCAGGAACTTGACGCCGTTGGCGACCATCTCCTCCCTCATGGCGCTGGCGGACAGGCGGCCGAGACTCGACCGGCGCGTTGAGGTTTGGCGCAGGAATGGTGGAATCGCCCCGCTGGCTGATCACGTCGACGCGCCACTGTGCTTCACTTGAATAAAGCGCTCTCCTCCGAGCGCATCAGATGTCTCAGATGTTCTCACCAGTCTGAGTACGTGTGTACTCAGACGTGGTTGGTTGGCCGCCGCGAGTGAAAAGCCATTCACGCATCAGTGGCTCATTCCTGGCGGAGCGCTTCCTTGTTCTTCGGCACGGCCGAGATCCGAGATGGCGCCGAAGCGGAGGAAGACGGGCGAGGATGGGGGAGCGGCGGCCGGTGAGGGTGAGGGTGGCGGTGAGTCCCGCGCGCCGTTGCGTAACCCGTCGCACATCAAGAACAAGATGAAGCGACAGCAGGTGATGGCCAAGTTCCGCAAGGAGAAGAAGGAACTGCGCAAGGCCGGGCAGCAGGCGCGCCGCCGGGAGCAAGAAGAGCTCGGCGATCAGGCGCCTCCCAAGCTTGAGCCGCGCACGGTTGACAATACACGCGAGCCGGAGGTGACCATGGTTGGCGCCGAGGGCGACGGCGAGGTCGAGGGCGACGAGCTGGATGACGAGTTCGCGCGCATCTTCGCCAACGAGGAGACGCCCAAGCTCATGATCACGACGCGGCCGTTCCCGTCGGGCGAGCTTTACCATTTCATCAAGGACTTGATGGACCTCATCCCCAACTCGTTCTACTACAAGCGCGGCACGTTCGACATCAAGGAGATCGTCCAGTTCGCCAGCAACAAGCAGTTCACGCACCTCGTTGTGCTCTCGGAGAAGGCCAAATTCTGCAACGGGTATGACGCACACTCGTTAGACTCGCTGGTTGTTCCTTCGTCCGGATGTACCACTGACAACTGACGCGCGCGTCGTCGCTGTGGCTGACAGCATGCTGGTGAGTCGCCTGCCGGAGGGTCCAACGGCGTTCTTCAAGGTGTCGAATGTCAAGCTGACGGAGAAGATCAAGGAGCGCGGCAAGCGCACGGATCACCAGCCCGAGCTGATCCTGAACAACTTCTCGACGCGCTTGGGCCACCGCGTGGGCCGCTTCCTCGGCTCGTTCTTCCAGCACGAGCCCGAGTTCGTGGGCCGCCAGGTCGTCACGTTCCACAACCAGCGCGACTTCATCTTCGTCCGGCACCATCGGTACATCTTCGAGGACGCCAAGAAGGCGCGGCTGCAGGAGATCGGCCCGCGCTTCACTTTGAAGCTGCGGTGGCTGCAGCAGGGCACGTTCGACACCAAGTTCGGCGAGTACGAGTGGTTCCACCGACAGCATCAGCTCGACACGTCGCGGCGGAAGTTCCATTTGTAGAGAGCGCGGGGTCGGTGCGCAGGAACAGCCAATGCATTTGTCTCGTTGGGCACTCGGAGCCGCTGGCAGCCTTGTGGTGCAGTTGTTGTGGCACGGGTTACGGTTACAAACCGCAGTGGCTACACGTGGGTTACGAAGGATGGATGCAATGCCTGGATTGATTCTGAAGTAAGCCACTGTCTTCCCGATGTTAGGAAAGACTCGGCGTAATCGGCGCAAACGTGCGGTTGGGAGCAGGCGACGGACGGCGGGGAGCGACGCACGTACGTCACTCGAGGCGGCGGCACCGACGCTCCAAAGGCCGCGCTGCGTCCGATCAGCGGCGCCGAAAGGTTCTGCTGCTGCTGCTGCTGCTGCTGCTGCTGCTGCCGATCGGCGTGGGTGGTCGGAGCGAATTTGTGCAGAGGAAGGAGGCAAGCGTCGCGGTGCTTGCCAACGACCAGCGACGGCGCAAGCTCCATCATCCGCATATAGCGAGCGCCGCAACCAACTCCGTCGAGGTGCGGAAGCCATGACCTGTCTCTTTGTGCCGTCGATGTCACTTCGAGAACAACTAGAGACCTCGAGTCAAAGGCTGCGCACACATCCGAGGGAAAAAGGTTGCGTCTTTTTCTGGAGTTTCTGACTTGGCGATATTATAATCTAGACCCCCATGGCTCGATGGGAAGAAAGAACCTGTCGTGGTCGCACTGCTCCTGGCGTTCCTTTCTCGCACACATGGACTCGAAGCGTCGCAGTGCGCGGTCGAGAGTCTGCGCGGACGCGCGTCCAGGCGGCGCGCTGCTCGTATCCGCAGCCTCGCCCTCGGACGGCTCCCTCGCTGGCTTACTTGGTCGACTCGACGAGGTAAGCGATCAGGTCGCGGCGCTCCGCCGGCTTCTTCAGGCCCGCGAAGACCATCTTCGTGCCCGGGATGTACTTCTTCGGCGCCAGCAGGTACTCGAACAGCGTGTCCTCGTTCCACATGACACCCGAGTTCTTGTTGGCGGCCGAGTACGAGTAGCCAGCAGCCTGGCCCGACTGACGGTTGATGAAGCCGTGGAGGTTCGGGCCCTGCTTGTGGGCGCCGCCCTCGTTCACCGTGTGGCACTGCGCGCACTTGGTCTTGAAGATCTTGGCTCCCTTCGCAGCGTCGCCGGCCATGCTTCCTAGAGGTTCTGGTGGTGTCGTGAAGAGTCCCGGGAGATTTCCAAACTGACCAGGCGCCGACGTCCGCCGGGTAAAACCTCGCGGTACTGGGTGCAAAACACCTCAACGCGCGAAACCAGTGGCTTCGGCGACACCAAAGGATACTCGACTGTGATTCGGCGAAAGCATCGATTTACCCGAATTTCGTTCAATCATGCGCCGCTTGATCAGTGGGTGAGAAAAAACTCGGCATGCGAAACCACCGAGCAGGCGAAATTATCGGCTGTGATTGGACAAAACCCGTTTTGGTGGTCCAACGCCGCAAAGACGCGCGCAATCCCATTTCTAGGTTTATTACGAGGACACACGCCGGCGTCACCGCCGCAGACACGAGCCAAGCCGCCGCGGCACTTATCTGCCTGTCGGCGTCGCTGCACCAGTCCTACCCGAGTTGACACGTTGTGGCACGCCAGCTATATTCGCAATAGTGGAGCGCAGTGAGCGGTTCGCGGTCACAAACGTCAACGTGGTCAGGTCTCCTGGCGGAATTCGCGCCGCCACGGTTTGCGGCAAGGCACAGGAAGTCCAGGATAGTGGGTAACGGTTTCTACCGATATAGTACCGGTCTCGCCGACCTTCTAATCGGTCCACGAGAGTGCGAGACCGTCGAACTTTATCAAATAGTCTCAGTAAGTGCCTGGAGCCGAGCAAGGCGACGACGTACCGTTTCTGCGGTCAAAAGTGCGTGCGCTGCTAACCCTTTGGAAGCGCGCTCAATCGTAACCGTAACCCCGCCCCAGCCGCGATCCCGCGCCTGCCATTTGCCCTCAGCGCGCGGGAAACCGCCCATTGGACGTGGCGATGGCGACGACGAGGTAAATGGCGCCGCCGCACACACACACCGCGCGCACGCGCCACGCGCTCCCCGCCGCCGGCTAACGCGACTGTGTCGACCCGATGTCCGATGCCGGATGCCGCCGCAGCGAAGAAGCGCGGCGCCTGGCGGTGGCCGCCAGCGACGAGGACTACTTCCCGGCGTTCCTGACGGCGGCGCCGTCGGCCCCCAAGGCCAAGGCCAAGCCGAGCGCGCCTGCGAACACCCGCGCCAAGCGCTACGCGGATGGCGGCGCGTTCCGGTCCAAGCCGCGGCTGCGCATGACGTTCGCCGAGAGTCTCGCCATGGACAAGAAGCGCGAGCGCCTGCCGAGCCAGGACGACTCGCCCTTTGCGCTCGGCGGCGCCGACGCCATCGACCGCACGTACGTGCGCAAGCGCAAGCCGTTCAACCCGGGCGAGGACGCGCAGCCGCAAGGAGAGGACGGCGCCGAGCTGGACGACGCGCCGCCGCCGCCCACCGTACGTGTCCCGCCTGCCGCTCCATCGGATCGATCGCGCCTGACACTCGCTGTGCCCGCGATAGACGACACTGCTGGGGAACCCGTCGGGTTTTCTCAGCGCTAAGGCGGCCGCCGACGCCGAGGAGAACACGGTGACGTTCCCAAAGCGCTCGGTGTCGGCAGCCGCAGCGAGCTTCGCGAGCGCGGGGCTGTTCCCGAGCGCGGGCGACGCCCAGTGGGGGAGCGACGGGCAGTTCTGGATCACGGTCTTCGGCTTCCCTGCGAGTGCGCGCGCGTTCGTCCTGAGCCACTTCCAGACCGTGGGCGAGGTGGCCAACTTCTCCTCGGGCGGCGGTAACTGGCTGCGGCTGCGCTACCGCACGCGGCTGCAGGCCGAGAAGGCGCTGAGCTTCGACGGGCAGACGATCGGCGGCGGCAGCGTCATGATTGGCGTCAAGAAATGCTACCCATCCGAGCTCGACGGTGCACGCGAGGAGCCCGCGTCCAACCTGTTCGCGTCGCGCGCGCGGCAGAACCCCGGATCCAGGTAGGAAGCGCGGCTCTTGCCTCTCCCGAGCCTGCCGTGTCAACTCTAACGGATATGTTCGCGGCTGCAGCGAGCTCGAGGTGGACCCTACCGAGCCCGAGATCATGCTGCCCCCGCGGCGGCGTCCGGACATTTGCTCGCGGCTCCTCGGCTATCTATTTAACTGGTGAGCCGAGAGACGGAGGAGTGCCGGCAGCGGACGTCGCGCCACTAGCGCAGTCCACGCGGCAAGCGACTGGCGACTGATGGCTGGCGGTTGGCAGCGCGGCCGCTCCGGCGGATAGAGAGCGATGGAGAAAGACCGACAGCGAGCCGTGTACCGAGAAGAAGAGAGAGAGAGAGAGACGTGGAGGGCTACAGAGCGCTATAACATACCCGCAGGCGCTTGTCGTGGCTGGCCGCCGCGTGGAGCGGAGCGTCCAAGTGCGGATGCGGCCACATGCCATGCGCTGCAGCAGGCTCGTCGTCGGAATCATCGAAAGTGGTAATGGTCGCTCCATCTTATCGGCGGCAGCCGCCGATCGCAGTGGCTGGTCCTGCAGCCACGCCGATCACTCGCCAATCTCCCTCGCCTCGCCTCGACCTGGTCGGAGCGGACCCTTCACCGGTGCGTCCTCGTCATCTTTGCTGGTCGTTGCGTTCGCCTGGAGAGCGCGAGTGCGCGGACGCCGGCGCCTCGCCGCGTTCCTGGAGCTGCCGCTACAGTGAGTGCGCCAGCCACCAAGTGCGCGATCGTGTTCGCCAATCTTGCTGACTTGCGCCACCCCTCCGAGAACGTCTCGACTGCGCAGCAGATAGGCGCGCGCCTGTTTGTATCGAGCAAGACCGCCTAGGAGTGACCTCGGCCAGCCAGTCGGTGCCTCGCACACAGCTCGGACGCGCCGCTGCGTGCTGCTCTTCCGCGAGCTCTCGACTGTCACGGGACGAGTGAGCCGGTGTCGACTGCCATTGCCAGTCGCAAGGCAACAAGCGACGAAGCAACAAGCGACGAAGCAACCAGCGAGCTTCACTCTTGGCCCTTGAGAATAGATACCCTGTGTTATCGCTCGGGTCTCGACCAGATTGGCCTGCGAGAATAGATCCCTGCGCGTCCCAAAGACCGCGGACCCCACCTCACGTTCAGCTCGCTGCTTGTCTCGCCCGCCCGAGAAGCTCGGCGCGAAGGAAGGAAGCAGCTCCTCCTCCATCTTCGCTCCCCGCCCTCGGTTCTCCGCCTCCGCCCTCGGCCCTCGGACTCGCCCTCGCCGCCATGCTGCCGTCCATCGTGCCGCGCCTCCAGCAGAAGGTGCTCTCGAACGAGATGGTGGCCGCCAACCCCAAGCTCGTGGCCATGCTCAGCCACCCGGCCGGGCCCTTCACCGGTACGTCCTCGCCTCGCCTCGCCTCGCCTCGCCTCGCCTTGCCTCGCCTTGTGCTCGCTACCCGATGGGGAATGAGGCGCGCACAGCCGCACTAACTCAACGCGCCGCCCGTGCTTCGCTTTGCGCGGCAGTGCACTTCTGGGCACCGACCATCAAGTGGGCCATCTCGATCGCCAACCTCGCCGACATGCGCCGTCCGCCCGAGACCATCTCGGTCGCTCAGCAGACCGGTGCGTGCACTCGCCTCTCTCGCCTCTCTCGCCTCTCTCGCTGCGACTGGTCGCCTGCCCGCCCGTCCGTCGCGTCCGAAGGTGCAGCTACAAGAACAGAGCTGACGCGCGCTCCTCTCTCTCTCTCTCTCTCGAGCGCAGCCGTGACGGCCACGGGGCTCATCTGGTCGCGCTACAGCATGGTCATCACGCCCAAGAACTGGAACCTCTTCGCCGTCAACGTCTTCATGGCCGGCACGGGGCTCACGCAGTTCTACCGCAAGTTCACGTACGTAGTAGGCGCACAGATTCCTTCGTCCTACTGCGGACGAACGAGGCGGCGACTGACGCTCACGCTCGCCGTGGTGCCTGCACGCGCAGCTACAAGCCGCAGCCGGCCGTGCAGCCCGCGCAGGCGTAGAGCGCCTTCTCGGCCGCCCCTCGGCTGCCGCGGACTCGTCTGCTGGCGCCGGCGGCGGTCCGCGACCCTAGCGAGCGAGACCAACATGCAACGCCCGCGCTCTCGTGGCCGGTGCCTTAAGCCCGCTGTCCTACCCCCGGAAGCCGCCCTGTGCGCCGTTGAACATGCCGAGCGCGCTCGGGCCAGTCGCTGGGAATCCCCACGGAGCAGGGCCGCTCAGCTGCTGCTGCTGTTGCTGCTGCTGCATCATCCCCATCACAGCGTTCATCGCTGGCGGCGGCGCCATTCCCGGTGGCTGGAACGGCGCCAGCGGACCCGCGAACGCGCTCATACCGGGCATACCAGCCATGGCCGGCGCCATTGGCATGGCTGCAGGAGGAGGAGGAGGAGGAGCAGGAGCAGCAGGCGCGTCGTCGAAGGAGATCATGTCGAGCCTGGCGAACGCGCGCTCCTCGGCCGCGCGGCGGTCTTCCTCGCGCTTGTCGCGCGCGCGCCGCTCGGCGTCGGCGTCGATGGCGAGCTGGAGCTCCTGCAGCCAGCTGGCGCGTTCAGGCTCGGAGCCCGCGGCGAGCAGGTGGCCGCCCGAGACGCCCGGCACGAGCACGCGGAAGGCGGCGGCGCCTCGGTGCGCGTCGGCCGTGCGCGCGGTCTCGACGCGCGCGTCCGCGTTAACGGGCACGATGACGGCCGGTCGGTCGGCCGCCGCGCTGTCGTAGAGCAGCAGCGCCTCGGGCCGCAGCACGGCGTGCAGTCGGGCCCAGGCGCCCGTGTCGCCCTTGGCGCGCAGCAGCGGGCCGCGCAGCTCGCTCCCGCGCATGCGCGCGGCGGCGGCGGCGCTGCAGCCCGCGTACTGCATGCCGTTGAGCTGGCGCGCGTCCGCGCCGGCGACCGCGCGCTCCTCGTGCGTCGCGGGTCGGTCGCGCGCGTCAAGCGCGACGCCCTCGATCTCGGCCTGTCGCGCCAGCCAGCGCGCCGGCGTCCAGAGCCGGTAGCGGCCGCCGTACATCTCGGGCAGCGAGGCCGCCGGGATGGCCGTGAGCAGCTCGCGCGCGTCCGAGAGTACGCGCACGCGGCGCCGCGTGCGCTCGCTCGCCACCTGCGCGACGAGCAGCGCCAGCGCGCGCGCGACGGCCGAGCCGTTGACCACGAGCACCTGCGCGAGCGTCTCCGGGTACCACTGCTTGGCCAGCAGCAGCAGCTCGGGCACGACGCGCGCCTCGAGGTTGGCGAGCGCGCAGCCCGCGAGGTCCACGAGGAAGGCCACGCCGGGCGCCCCCTGCTCCTCCATCGCCTCGACCGCCAGGTCCAGCACGTACACGCACAGCCGGCGCGCGTCCTCGAGCGAGCTCGAGCCGTCCGCGGCGCCCACGCCCTGCCGCTGCAGCGCGTCGCTCGAGAAGCGCGGCCGGAAGTGCCGCGGCTGGAGCAGCACCAGCGGGCAGCCGCGCGCGTCGCTCGCGTCCTCGAGCACGTGCACGTAGCCCTTGCGCAGCTCCGCCTGGAGCGCCGGCAGCCCCACGTGCAGCTCCGAGAGCCCGAGCCGCGCGCGCAGTGCGTGCTTCTCGCGCAGCTGCAGCGCCGCGCGCATCACGTCGCCGCCGTGCCGCCGCAGCGTGCGCGCCAGCTCCTGCGGCGTG
The DNA here is from genome assembly GCA_023338135.1 of Phytopythium kandeliae. Taxonomy (NCBI): domain Eukaryota; phylum Oomycota; class Peronosporomycetes; order Pythiales; family Pythiaceae; genus Phytopythium; species Phytopythium kandeliae. The sequence goes on along the minus strand of JAADYC010000113.1, from coordinate 17,730 downwards.
AAGACGCCGGGCAGCGCCACGGCGCTCTCGAGCGCCTGCAGCGCCGTCGGCGCCGCGCCGAGCGCCGCCGCCATCGGCACGTCACCGGCCGCCGCGTCGCGTCCGGGTCCTGCGCCGGCGCCGGGGAACGAACCGGGGAACCCGCGCGCGTGGCCCGCGCCGAACTCCATTGGGCCGCGCGCTCGGGGACGACGCACGCGCGCGCGCGATGGACAGTGCCGCCTAAGGAGCGGAGCTCTTCGCCGCCGCGTCCTTTGGCGCCGAGATCGGAGCTGTTCTTCTTGGTTGCGCTGGGGTACGGTTACGGTTACGTTCGCGTGGGTTCAAGTCAGGTTGAACGGGCGACAGGAGGGTACGGTGGACCTGGGTGGGTGACATGCATTCACTCTTGCTCTATCGCAAGCACTCTACTCAAGAATGACAGTTGACGACGTCAACGATCACCTTTGCACCCATTGGACCGTCGAGCGCTCGCCTCGCCGACGTTGAGTGCCTTCATCCGGAAACGACGGAGCTGCTCTCCTCAAGTCGGCGTGGAAGTCCATGAACCCGACGAATTCCACAGCAAGTCTCACCTTCCACTTGCACCCCGAGCTAAGTTTGGCGTCGCGGGATATTGTACATGCTCGGCACAATACTCCAACCCACGCCAGCCGATCGGTGCCTCCGCCGGAGATGCCAGCACCGCCTCGTCCTCCATGCCTATTCACGTCCGCACTGATACTCGACGGCTGTTATATGTGTATCGATGCGGTGTGCGATGGCAGCTGGCAGGGCTCCGCCGTGGCTCCGCCCAACGGACAAGGCTTCGAGTCTAAGCAGACAAGCCGACGTCCGAGACTCGAGTCCCCCTCACACCGCGATAATCAGAGCCCAAGCCAAGTCGCCACGATCCGCCAAGCACACTGATGCCGATCCGCCTGCTGCTCTTGGCGGTGAGCGCCATCATCGCGGCGCTCATGTGGCTGCCAGCAGAGACTATCGGCGCGACGCGATCAGCGACGGCGACGAGGAGTGCCAACAGCGCGTCGCAGGCGCGGGGAGAGCATGATCGACATCGGCGCTCCGTCGAGGAGCAACGGCAGCAGATGCTGCAGGCGTTCGACAAGCGCAAGGCGGACGCTGCTCGCGCGTACTCGACTTCCTCCGCCACCAACTACTCGTTTTATCGGACGAATCGGTGGAATCGACGCCAGGCGTGAGTTCGTCCGGACGAGATCAAGACCGCCAGCTACGTCGCCGCGATTGCCTCGATCGAGCCGCGATTGAGATGATCCCACACAAAGTAAAGTCCATAATACCATTCACTTTGAATCTGACTTGAATTGGCGTTGGTGTTCACCCAAAGTTGTTGCTCTCCTCGGTGTGCGTACGCCACAATCCACTGTCGCCGGTCGATCTATTCTCGGCGGCAAAGCACTGTGTTGCGCTGTGGCGACTCTCCGTCGACAACACCGCCGAGAGTTTGCGAGCGATCTGGTCTCAGCATCTCGAACCTAAGCTGAGAAGTCGATGGAGCTTCCATTGGGATCAGCACTACTGCATTTGGTATCAAGGACATATTTTTGCTCCTATGGCTTCACTTTGATGCTCCAGCTTCGGACGCCGCCTATAGCTCTCGCAGGGGGGCCACGATCGCGAGGGGATACCGGCCGTCGCCTCGGTCGTCTCGCTCGGTGCAGCCAGTACTAACCACCGCGTCTAGCTCCGCAACCGCCGACGAGCACAGTGGCGACCCGGACAGGTACAATCCCTCGCTCACGGCGTCCCCGACCCAGGCCGGCAGCTCAGAGACCGCTGTGACCTCCAGCGACAGGAAGCCAAACGAGAGTCCGGGACGAATGGTCGGAGGGAGCGACGCGATCGGGTTAGACCCGAGTGCCAGGAAGCTGAACTCGCTCGTCGCGAGGAGGTCCAAGGAGCCCCCGGGAAGCTGCGCGATGTCGTTGCCGATGACAGACAGCTCGGAGAGCGCCGGGATCGCCAGGAGTTCGTGTGGCAGGTCCGTGAGCAGCGAGTGCTCGAGGTACACGAGCGTGACGTCTGCCCACACGTCGGGGAGCGAGGCGGGGAGCGCGGTGAGATTGGTCACGGAGAGCTCAATGTCGCCGAGCTTGGCTGGGAACGGCGCCTGCAGCACGCCCGGCGGCAGCTCGGCCATGTCGACCATGACGAGGATGAGGAAGATCATGTCTGGGTGGCGCTCGTTGGTCAGCGCGGCGTCGACGCTCCACTCAGTGATGGTGGAGTTGTAGATCTCGAGGCCCAATAGGTTGCCGAAGGACCGGACGGCCGGCGGCACCACGAGCGCCGGGCAGTGCGCGAAGATGATTGCCGCAACTCCGGACGCGTCGAACTCGTCGAAGGCGTCGGCTCCTGGAGTCGACACGTTCTGCCGGTAGCAGTTGAACTGGACGACGGCGCAGCTGTGGCGCGACGAGAACCACGGGTACACTGGCTGAAGGCACATGCCAGCCGCGCTGTCGCTCAGCGCCGAGTGCGCCAGCATGGCTTGGAGGTGCAGAGCGATCGCGCAGAGCCCGACACCGAGGAAGGCAGTGGCGACAGCCAGGCGCCGCAGGCGAGGCGCGGACGGCCGCTTCTCGCTCTCGTCCTGGTGCTGCAGCAGCGCCTGCGGGGCTGACGCGCGTCTGCTCATGGACGACGGCGGGCCGAGTATCGGCCGTATCGACCCGTCCGCTGGATGCACTGCGCCGTCGCCCGGCGAGCGCGCGACGATCTCGGCGCCGCGCAGCTCGCCGGCGATGACGAGCAGGCAGAAAAGGACGTTGACGTGCGGCACGAGCTTGTAGGCGGCGTCGAGCACGGAGCGCGCGAACAGCGCCTGGTTCTCTCGCACGAGGCTCAGGAACGCCGTGTCGCTGTAGAGCAGCGCGAGCGGGAAGGTGAAGCCCGCGGGGTCGTACGCGCGCGCGTACGGCAGGAAGACGGCCGCCGGTAGCAGGATGCTCGTCCCGACGTTCAGCAAGCAGTCGACGAGGACGCAGAGCAGGCGCGCGAGCGTCGGGGATGCCGTCGGCGCGGCCGCTGCGGTCGGCGGGAGTATCGGCTGCGGCACCTGGCGCCTCGCAAGCAGCGAGTCCGACGCGCTGGCCACGCGGCTGAGGATCGCGTCCCAGCGGCGCAGCAGCGGGTAGAGCAGCGCGGTGGAGGCGCAGTTGAGCGCCACGAGCGCGACCAGCACGTGGTTGATCCACGGCCGTACGATGACCTGGCTGAAGCTGTAGCACTGCACGACCTGCGCGCCGATCTGCACAACCTCGCGCACCGTGAAGACCGCGCCGAAGTGGCTGCTCTGGAGACTGAGCAGGTCGAGTCCGCGCTGGATCGCGGCTGTAAGTCGCCCGGAGCGATCAAGGCTCGGGAGGGAAGCCTCTGCCTCGGCTCTCGACGGCGGCGGCGGCGGCTGGACGGACCTGCGCCGCCACTGGCACCAGCGCGAGCTCCATGCCAGCAGCATCCGGAGCGCCAAGCTGGCGGTCGACACGCTCAGCACTGCCGGCTGCCGGGCCCGGAGCGAGGCGCACACGAGCCCGAGACTCTCGACGGCGCTGAGCGCGCCGACGACGCCGAGGATGGAGCCGAAGAGCCGGAAGTGGCGCGCGCTCGCCGGCGCGATGAGGTCCGCGTAGTAGCTCAGGTACGGGTGCTCCAGGTACCAGTAGAGCCTTGCGCAGGCGAGCAGGAAGGCCGCGTGCAGCGCGTGCAGCGCCAGCAAGGTCATCCACAAGGCCGTGAAGCAGCGCGTCGTCAGCCGCAGCGGCCGCGGCCGCCGCTCGCGCTTGCCGTGCGGACTGCTCGTGGTCGCGGCGCTGGCGCGCGCGGCCGTCGGGACGTCTCGCCATGCGACGGGCGTGACGCGCACTAGCTGCGCGTCCCCGCCACCGCCGCGCATGAAGATCCGCTCGCTCGCTCGCTCGCTCTCTCGCTCGCTCACTTGCTTGTTGGCCGCGTCCGGGACTCGGACGAGCTCTTGCAGGCCGCCGAGCGCTATAATTACCGCCTCGAACACTCCGAGCCGCGCGCATCCGCCGCTCTCGACGGGTCCACAGACCTCGTGCGCGCCTGCGCCACGCCAGCGCGGCAGGCGCGCAAGTCCGAGGCGTTGTCGCGCCGGATCTCGGCCTATTCCTGGCCGCTCGAGCCAAACCTGTCCGCCACTCGCCTTGGCAGCAGCGCCGCGCTTCGCTCTCGCTCTCGCTCGCTCTCCGCCTCTCGCCATGGATGCGAGCGGCGGTGGCGGCTTCGACGCGCTGGCGCGGCTCGACATGTCGGCGCTCGCGAGCGGCGGCGCGCTCTCGCAGCTGCAGCTCCAGCGCTCGGCCGCGGAGGAGCGTCCGTCGAGCGGCCGGCGCGCGCACTCGGCCGCCAAGCCGCGGCTGGCGCCCATCGTGCTCTCGGCGCACTGCTTCGCGGGCTTCTGGGCGCTGCTCGTCGCGCTGCACGCGGCGCACGCGGCCTTCCTGCTCGCCTGCGCGCGGCTCTACTGGTACCTGGAGCACCCATACCTGAACTACTACGCGGAGCTCATCGCGCCGGCCGAGAGCCGCCACTTCCGGCTCTGCGGCACGCTCCTCGGCCTGCTCGGCGGCTGGAGCAGCCTCGAGTGCCTCGCGCTGCTGCTCGCGGCCGCGCGCGTCCGCGGACCCGCCGTGCCGGCCACCGGCCTGCTGCACCACGGCGCGGCCTTGGCGCACGCGCGGCTCGCGGCCGGGCTGCGCTGGGCCGGCGCGGCGCGCCACGGCCGCGGCCGCGAGCCGCCGAGGCGCGGCCAAGCCGCGCAGCTGGCGCTCTCGCTCGCCGCGCAGGCCGCGGACCTGCTGAGCATCGAGAGCGAGCGCTTCGGCGCCGTCTTCACGCTGCGAGAGGCCGCGGTCGTGGCCGCGCAGACGTACCAGTGCTACGCCTTCAGCTCCCGCATCGCGCGGCCGTGGATCAACCACGCGGCCGTGGGCGTGCTCGTGGCCAACTGCGTGAGCGTCGCGGCGCTCTACCGGCTGCTGCGGCGCTACGACGCGCTCGTCAAGCGCGCGTCGGCGCGCCTCGCGAGCTTCTCGTCGCGCTCGTGGCGCGCGTCCCCGGCCTTCGCGCGCCTGCTGTGCCACGTCGTCGACTGCCTCCTGACCTTCTGCCTCAGCGTCGCGCTCCCGGTCGCCGTCTTCCTGCCCTACGCGCTCGAGTACGACGCCGAGAGCTTCACCTTCTCGACGCACCTCATCTACAGCGACACGGCCTTCCCCAACATGGTGCGCGAGAACCAGGCGCTGTTCGCGCGCTCGCTGCTCGACGTCGGCGTCAAGCTCGTGCCGCACGTCAGCATCTACTTCTGCCTGCTCATCATGGAGGACGTGCTCCGCGCGCGCAGGCCGCCGCCGGCCACGCGTCCGCCGCCGCAGCCGCCGGCCGCGATCCGTCCGCTCGGCAGCAGCCCACGGCAGTACGAGTCGCCAAAGCCGCCAAAGCCGCAGGCAACGCAGTCGCCGAGCAGCAGCAGCAGCAGCAGCAGCAGCGACAGCAAGACGCGCCGCGTGGCGGCCTGGGTGCGCGGCAAGCGCGTCGCGACGCTCTTCCTCTCGCTCGCCACCGCCGTGCTCGCGCTGCACCTGCGCGCCGCGCTGTCCAACTCGGCTGGCAGCTACGTCGTCCTCTCGCGCACGGGCCAAGACGGAGACGGAGACGGAGACGGAGACGCCGGTGAGGCGACCGTGAGCCTGTGTGCGCAGGCCATCTACCCGTGGTTCTCGTCGGGCGACAGCTGCGCCGTGGTCGTCTACAACTGCTACCGCCTCGGCGTGGACTCGCCACCACCGGACGCGTTCGCGGCGCTGGACGCGTCGACCGTCTCGTCCGTCATCTTCATGCACTGCGCGCGGCTGACCGTGCCGCCGGCCATCCGCGCCTTCTCCAACCTGCTCGGGCTCGAGATCTACAACAGCACGCTCGTCGACTGGCCCGCCGAGGCCGCGCTGACGGACGACGCGCACCCGGACATGGTCTTCCTCGTCTTCGCGGTCGTCAACCTCACGGCGCTGCCGCCTGGCGTGCTCCAGACGCCCTTCCCCGCCAAGCTCGGAGACATCGAGCTGTCCGTGACCAACCTGAGCGCCGTGCCGCCCGCGCTGCCCTCCGTCTGGGCCAACGTCGACGTGCTCTACCTCGAGCACTCGCAGTTCGCCGAGCCGCCGCGCGACGTGCTCGCCATCCCCGCGCTCTCCGAGTTCTCCATGATCGGCAACCGCATCTCGGCGCTCCCGGACGACTTCTCCGACCAGCTGCAGGTCGACGACTTCTACCTACTCGCGCTCGGCGGCAACCCGCTGGTGGCGCTCCCGACCGCGCTGCGCGACGGGCTCTCCTTCAGCTACCTCTCGGTCGAGGGCTCCGCGCTCTCGGCGCTGCCGGCCTGGGCGGCCTCGCACGTAGAGGAGGGCGTGTATCTCCACGGCTCGCCGCTCTGCGCTTCCTCCTCCTCCTCCTCCTCCTCCTCTTCCTCCTCCGCGGCAGCGACGTCGACGGATAGCGACGCGTATCTGAGCCGAAGCGATCCCGTTGTGGTCGCGGCCTGCAGCGAGCGCGACGAGAAGGCCGACGGGTACTACCCGCTGGCCGTGACGGCCCCGATGCGTCCGCTCTGAGCGGCGTCCGCGCGGGACCATGTGCGACGAGAGCGAGCGAGAGAGAGAGAGAGCCGCCAAGGGCTTCATGCATATATTACGGCCGCGGGAGGTGGTCGACCGACCGACTGGCGCCGGCCGACGCGGCCCTCGCGCTGACCTCGGCGCGTCTCGCCTACCAGCCCTCGTTCTCGTTCTCCTCGGGCACGACCATGACGATGCTCTGCCAGCCAAAGGCCTTCCACTTGAGCTGGAAGAGCACACACCAGGCGACGAAGACCACCGTCATGATGCAGAAGCTCAGGAAGGACCGGCGCACCCCTGCCATCTCCGACCGACCAACCGAGAGAGAGAGAGAGACAGACAGACAGACAGAAACAGAGTGAACATGAGTATGGAAAGAGGGGGCGCTGGCGCGCTCGGCGCCCGGGAGCATGGCGCGGTGGCCGCGAGACGCACACAGCGTGACTTTCGGGTCGATCGACGCGTCCCGGAACTGGCGGCGGAAGAAGATGACGTTGACCAGGTGCAGCCACGGCAGCAGCGCGAGCCCGCCGAAGAACATCTTGCGCGCCACGTCCGCGTCCGGCTCCTTGTTCAGGTTGCGCGTGAAGTTGCCGCGGTTGTTGCGGTCGCCGCCCGCGTCGCCGCCCGCGCCGCTGGCGCCCGTCGCGCGCGCAGCCTCCTCCAGCACGGGCGTGTCGTCCGGCATGGTGTCGGCGCTTCGGTTTGGTTTGCTGTCGGAAGCGGCGAGTCCACGATCGGCGCAGGATTTTCATGAGGTGGTCCGAAACCTTCTATATTATATTCACAATGGTTTATGCGCCATAAAACCTGTTTATAGCCTTGTAGAACCCTTTGATACTGAGTAGCAAGATGGATATCCAGAACTGGCGTTCTGTAACCGATCGCGGTGTGCGTAACTCGGTCTTCTATTCCGCGCTTTACAGTAGAGCGGGTTTGGCGAGCCGACCGAAACCAAGTCAAGTCGAGAAGCTACACCGGAAGCGGGAGCCGCCAGCGCCGGAGCCTCCTGTGGCGGTGGAAGGCGGCGAGATGTACGGCAACAACAGCGGCTACCCGCCACCACCGCACGGCTACCCGCCGCCGCAGCAGCCAGGTTACCCGCCGCAGCAGCCCGGATACCCTCCTCCGACGCAGTATCCGCCGCCGCAAGCGCCATACCCTCCACAAGCGCCATACCCTCCGCAGGCGCCGTATCCTCCGCAGGCGCCGTATCCTCCGCAGGCGCCGTATCCTCCGCAGGCGCCGTATCCTCCACCGCAGGCGTACTACGCTGCGCAGGGCCGGCAGCTCTTTGCGCAGGCCACCGGCGCGTACGTGCAGCCCGCGTATGTCATGCAGCCAGGCGTGGCGGTCGTGGCGCAGCCTGGGTACGTCGCGTACCCCGGCGGCGGGTACGGCCATCGCCACTACCGACACCACAAATTCAAGGGCTACAAGGGCTACAAGTACAAGCACAAGCACAAGGGCTTCAAGTTCAAGTGAGCCAGGCAGGCAAGCAGGCAGGCAGGCAGGCAGGCAGGCGCGGCGCCGCTCGCGAGCCGCGTGCCACGACTCGGCACGGCGTTGCGCGATGCCTTGCGCCGCAGGAATCCTCGTCAATGTATGTGGTCGCGCCATGTCCGACGAATCGGTTCGAGCTCGCGCTAGCCGCCGCACGAGTCGCCCATTCCTCCTTCATCCATCGAGCGCGATAGTCGCGAGCGAGCAGCAGGAACACTACCCTGAGCGTAAAAAAACAATGATCCCGAGTGTAAACAGAAGGCATTCCCAAAAGTTATGCAGGATACAGTACTCGTCCAAACCCTCTGTCCGCGATCAATCGATCAATCGCCACCGCGATGGCCGGCACGCGGGTCGCCGTCGTCGCGAGCTTCGTGCTGTTCGTACTGCTCGCGGCGCCGCTGGCCTGGCAGCTCACGCGCGTGGAGCGCCACCCCTTGCCGTCAGCGCGCATCCGCCGGCTCGCGGCGGCGCTCTCGGCCGGCGGCGGCGGCTCCGCGTCCGAGGCGGAGCCGCCGCTGACCGTCGCCGTGTACGCGCGCGCGTCGGCGGTCGTCGAGCCGCCGCGCATCGGCGGCGTCGTGTTCGAGCGGCGCAAGCTGCTGGCGGACCCCGCGGCGTTCCCGGTGGACGAGGCGCGGCGCCAAGACGTGGACGAGCGGCTGCACGCTGTTGTGGCGCGCGCGCGCTCGCCCGCAGCCTTGAGCGTCCTGCTGCTCTGTCCGCCGGGCGAGGCGGCGGCCGAGAGCGACGCGCAGCTGGTCGTGGGCAAGCACCGGCACGCGTGGGCGCGTGCGTGCGACCTGCGGCAAGGCAGCGCCTTGGCGCGCGCGGTCGCGCGACTCGTGCGCGAGCACCTCGTGGGCGGGAGCGAGCGCGCGGACACGGCGGGCACGGCGCGGCTGGCGCTGCAGTACCGACTGCAGTTCACGCTGCTCAAGGAGGACCCGGCGGCGTCCTGGACGTGGGACGCGGCGGCGCTGGCGGCCAGGTACTGGCGGCCCATGCTGCGCAAGGTGCGCTTCGCCCGCTCGCTCGCTCGCTCGACTTGCGCGGGCGGGAGCGCGAGCCTCACGAGTGTCCATGCCGCAGGTGAGTCTGCTCGCCGACTGGACGGAGGAGAGCCAAGTCGCGCAGTTCGCGCGCCTGGCGCGAGAGGTCCACCGCGGCGCCTCGGTCGACGCCGAGCCCTTCTTCTTCGTCACGGCTGACGACCTCAAGCATGTGCGTCGCTCGCTCGCTCGCTCGCTCGGCGCCTCGCGTCCCCGAGAGCGAGGACACGAGCGCTAACGCCGCGTGCCGCACCCGCGCCAGTTCAAGAGTGCGAACGACTTGCCGGCGGCGGCCGTGCTCGCGGACAGGGAGCAGGTGCTGCACTTCATGGCCGCGCTGCCGACCGAGGCACACGCGCCGCTCGTGATCCACGACTCGTCCGCCGGCGGTCGCAAGGAGCCAGGACCGGACGGCGCGACGGCGTTCGAGATCCCCGGCTGGGGCCTCGTGGCCATCCTAGACCCGCGGCGCCTCACGGGTGGCCAGGACGCGCGCGAGCGCGAGCTGCGGCGCGTCATGGGGCTCTTCGTCGCGCAGTTCCGCCGGCTCCTCGGCGCGCCGGCGTTCTCCGAGCGCCAGCGCCTGGAGGACGCGCGCGCGCGCGAGGCGCCGGGCGAGGTCCCGCTCGTCTTCCTCCCGTCCACCGTCGACGGACTCGCCGACTGGGAGCTCGACGCGATGGTGCGCGCGCGATTCCGCAGGTGCGCGCCGCTCGTCGGTCGCTACGCGCCTCTGCCTTGGCTGACGCTCCTCGCTCGGCACCGACAGCCTCGTTCGCTCGACGGTCGAGACGCTGGCATCGATTGACCAGCTCGTGGACGCCATGCCCGAGATGAGCGTGCTCGAGCGCGTGCAGCAGCCGATCGCGGCGGCCGCGGCGCTCCTGGAAGAGATCCTGTGCATGCGCGACGGCCGCGAGCCGCGCGACCGAGCGCCGTGCGCGGCCGGAGACGTCGAGGCGCGGCTGCGGCTGGCGCGCGAGGCTGCCGCGCTCGCGGACGCCGCGTACTACGACCACACCATGACGCGGCAGCTCTACTTCCCGCAGGAGCAGATGCTGGGGGTGTACGCGCCGCTGCTCGCGCCGCTCATCCTCCCCTTCTTCCTCGGCCTCGTGCGCGAGCTCAAGCGCTGGCGGCTGAAGCGCAGCGCCAAGCGCGAGAAGCCCAAGGCCGAGTAGCGAACGTCCGTCTCGATCAGATGGCTGCCAGCAGAGTGAAACGGACAATGTCCACGCGCCAAACATAGCTCAGGAGTCCCTCCCTCCCTTCACCCACCCACCGTCGCGCGCGGACGGACGGACGGACGGACGGACGGAGGATGGTCCGTGCAGGTGCCATCGCCATCGCTCCGTGCCCTCCTGCGAGCCCACCGCCGCCTGTTGATCCTCCGCCTCTGTCTCCGCGGCGACCAGCGGCCAGCGCCGAGCTCGTCGTTCACTCCCTCCCCCCGCGGACCTTCGCGCTCGTCTGGGCCGCCACGCTCAGCGCGCACGTCGCCTGTGCGCTCTTCCTGCTCGCTGCATCCAGGGTCTATCTCGTGCTCGACCATGAGTGCATGGCGTACTACGCCAACCTGCTCTCGCGCGACGGCCGCGCCGTGTTCCCGGCGGTCGCCTGGATCTGCGTCGCCGTGAGCGCCGGCCACGGCTACGCCATCCTCAAGACGCTGACTGCGTCGCTGCGCGCGCGCGCGCTCGTGTTCGCCGGCCACCGGCGCGCGGCCGTCGAACCCGCGCGTGCGGACCTCGTGGGTCGCTACTCGTCCGCGCTCGGCAGCCGGCGCCTGCCTCTGCCGCTGCTGCGCCGCTGGACGCTCGCCGACGTGTACGCCGCGTGCCTGGGCCGGCAGGGCTTCTTTGGCGCCGAGAGTGCCTTCTTCGAGAGCAAGTTCCTGCTGCGCGAGGCCGTCGAGATGGCCGCGCAGACGGCGCAGGTGGCGCAGGGCAGCGTGCTGATCGGCCGCCCGTGGATCAACAACGCGCTCGTCGCGCTGCTGTTCGTGAACTCGTGGTCGACGCCCGCAATCCAGCACCTGACGCGGCGCCAGCCGGCGCTCGAGCGTGTCCTGTGCCTCGCGACCGACCTGGCGCTCGACGCCGCCACGAACGTGGCGCTGCCGCTGCTGCTGCTCGCGCCGTACTACCGTCGCTACGACGCCACCAACTGCACCTTCGACGCGGCGCTGCTCTACAGCGACGTCGGCATCGTCAACTTCATCATGGAGAGCCGCATGGTGCTCGTACGCGGCTACAGCGACCTGGCGCTCAAGCTCGCGCCGCACCTGAGCATGCTCATGTGTCTGCGCAGTATCCAGTCGCTGCTGCGGCCGCGCCATCGCCGCCGTCGTCGCGGTCTCAAGGAGAGCGCCGCGCTGGTGGCAGACGCCTCCGGGCCGCGCGCGGAGCTGCTGCAGCTCGCGCTGAAGCAAGAGCTGAGAGCTCGGCCGCCGCCCAGCAGCAGAGGTCGGCGCTCGAGCTTGGCGCACAGCTTGGCCGCGCGCATCCGCCACATGCAGCGACTGCGACTGCGCGGACACAAAGCCACGGCGGTGCACGCCGCCTTCGTGCTCTGGGGCGTTCTCGTCCTGGGCATCCACGTCCACACGACATTCCAGGCGACCGTCGCGAGTGAGGGCGATCCACCGGGTTGCGTCCAGCCACTGCGACCATGGTTCACGTCTCGCCCCGCCTGCTCTGTCTTCCGCTACAGCTGCCTGGCTGACAACGCCTCGAGTCCGGTGGACGCCTCGCTCGGCGCCATCGACGCGCTCTCGCTCGCGTCGCTGCTGCTGTTCGACTGCGCGAACCTGCACGTCTCGCCCATGCTTCGGTCCTTCCCGAACCTCATGGAGCTCGAGATCTGGCGCTCGCACATCGCGCGCTGGGACCGCGACGCCGCACTCACGGCCACGAGCAGTCCCAACCTGTTCTACTGCGGCCTCATCCAGTCCACCATGCACGAGATCCCCGCGGGGCTGCGGTTCGACCTGCCGCCGGCGCTGCAGGACATTGAGATCTCGCACTGCAACCTCTCGGAACTCCCGCGAGACCTCGACGTCGCGTGGGCTGGCGTCTCCACACTCTATATCGAGAGCTGCGCGCTGCACGAGTTCCCCGAGGCCGTGGCGCGCATGGAGATCGACGATCTCTCGCTCGTGGGCAACGCGATCTCCGCGATCGAGACGCCGCTCGTGCCCGACAACGTCTTTTCGCTTGCGCTGTCCGGGAACCCAATCGTGGAGATCTCAGACGACGCGTTCCCCGGCGGCGGCCAACTCACGATCGTCGCGCTGGAGGATACCCTGCTCGAAGACATGCCGATATGGGTCCAAGACGTCGGCAAGCGAGCCGGCGGCAAGGTGTTCGCGCGCGGCACGCCTTTCTGCACCTCCAAGTCGCCGAAGGAGATCGCGGCGCGCTTCGGAGCCAGCGCCGGCGTCTCGTGCATCGACGAGAGCGAGCGGTCCACCGGCCGCTACCCACTGGACTTGGTCATTGCGCTCCGCGACGGAGACAACGCAGGGTGACGTGGTGCAGTACGTACTGATCGAAGGAGTGCTGTGCGGTGTTGTGATGCGGTCCGACTACGACCGAGCCAAGCGCGTTCACGCGGCATTCAGCGCCTTCACGAGCGCCACGGGGTACCGCCCGTCCTTGTCGAAGTTGACGTCAGCGCACGTCACGGACGTCTCCCGTGCTTGGGATTCTTCGGTCGCACACAATGGTGTGCCAAAGGCGTAGACGACGGCTGGTCCGTCATTCTCGCTCGAGATCCATGATGGAGATGATTCCACGTCAGTGAAGTCGATCGCTAGGATCTCGGCGCGGATCGGCGCGGCTGGTAAGACCCTCAGCGGGTTTCTGGAGAGCAAGAGCGCGTGAAAGCCGCTCGTACTCTGCTGCAGCGCCTCGACGCCGGTGAGCCTGTTCCCAATGAGCGACAGGTCGTAGAACTGCATCTTGGTCAGCGCGTCCGGTACGCGCTCGAGCCCGGAGAACTCCACGAATAGCGTTTCCACGTGCGACCAGCGCTCGTGCAGGTCTTCAGGCAGCGTCGTCAGGTTGGAGTGCGTGATCTCGATGTCTCGCAGTTGAGGCGGCAGGTCGAGAAGGATCCCAGGGGGGATCGACGACATGTTGGTCTCAAGGAAGCCCAAGTAAACCATCGCAGTATGGGAATGCGTGAGCGCGGCGTGAACTCCCCAGTCAGCAATGGAGGAGCTCCAGATGTCGATGCCCAACAGCGCTCGGAACCGCTGGATGGTGGATGGCATCGTGAGCGCCGGGCAGTTGGCGATGACGAGCTGCACGAGGCTCCACTCGTCCAGAAACGCCAGCGAATCCTCGGACGGAGTGGTCGTGCCATGCTCCGCGCAGTCGTACTTGTAAATGGAGCACGCCGTCTTCTTCGTGAGCCACGGATGGAGCTTCTGCATGCACCCCGCGTCTAGCGCAGCGTGTCCGCCGCGCCAGCCGCTCGCGGCTTCCAAGTGGACGCACAGGATGCACCAACCCCAAAGCACGAACACCCCATGGAACAACATGATCCAGCGCCTCCTCCGGAAAGTCCGGTGCGCGCGTCCGGCAGCGAAAGAGGCGTCTGGCGTGGCCCTCTTGCGCGGCCCAGTCTTCACTGCTGGCGCTCGTCCATTCTGCGTGCTGTGCACGATACGGACTGGCGCTCGGACGAGCAGCGCCTGGATGTTGCGGAGGCAGCCGAGGATGCTCAGGTGGGGGATCAGCTTTAGAACGAGATCAATCCAGTCGTGAGCGAACACCTGCCTGCTCTCCATGACGATCCGGTTAAAGTCTCGCAGCGTATACATCACAGTTACGTCAAACGTCATCGTCGAACTGTCGAACTCTCTCGTGTGAGGCAGCACGATGAGCACAGGCAGCATGATGCTCATGAGTGCGTCGAGAAGCAGGTCGACGGCGAGGCAAGAGACACGTTCCAGAGGCTCCGAGCGTCTTGTGAGGCGCTCGACGACGGGCGTCGACCACGAGTTCACGAACAGCGCAGCCACGTAGATGTGGTTGATCCAAGCCCGCGCGATCAGAGCATTGGACTGGTACGCCTGCAGGGTCTGGGAAGCCATCTCGATCGCCTCTCGCAGCAGGAACTGTAGCTTGAATCGCTCGTGTGAGTCGCCGACTAGGGTGCGGATCGATGAAGTGCGGTTTGAGGCACGCCTTGCCAAATTGGACGCGTTGGACCGGAGTAGCCGAGGGAAGCCTCGGGGGAAGTAACCGCGCAAGGTACCACAGAGTCTCGAGAAGGCGCTGAAGCTGGGGAAAACGAGCCGACGCGCGCGAATCGACTGGGCGATCATGAGCGCCAGCTCCACGACGTGGGCGACGCCCAGCAGCTTGAACAGGAGTGCGGCCGAGGGGAACAGCTCGCCCGCGTTCGGGGAAAAGAAGTTCACATACCACGCGAGCTCGTGCGATGACAGCAGGGTGTACAGGTACGTGGCGCTGAAGTGGAAGAGTGCACACAGGCAGCGCAGCGCCGCCACCGCGACCCACGCGCAGCAGAAGCGGGCGGGCGATAGCCGCAGCGTCGTCTTCTGGCCGCACACCGCCGTCTCTCCCAGCGGCACGACCATGGCGGGGCTGCAAGGGGCGGCGGCGCGCATCGATGCTTGCAACGCGTTTCGCTTTGTGCGTCCTTTCCCGCCGCAAGCAAAAGTTGCTGCGTCCAACAAACGGACGCAGAGAGAGGGAAGGCCATGTTGAAGCAATTTGTATTTCGCTGGAGAGTAACATCCCGCGCGTCCCGAATTCGAGGCGGCAATCAAGCTGTATGAGGGACATTCGGGACCACTGGGTTCTCCCCCTCGGCGCTTTCCCCCCGTTTGGGCGGCGGCATACTCACCGTTGAAGGGCCAGGCGCCACCAGAAAGGTATGACGCGGATGGCGATGGATCTCTTTGCTCGCTGCCTCGCTGCCTCGCGCGCCACCGCTGCCGCGCAATCCGCCGCTCCTACAGTCACTGACGCCGTTTGTCTCCTTCCGGCAGGTTTTCGCTTGAAGAGAGCGCGCGCGTGAGTGACGAGAGGACGGGAGCCGAGTCGAACGGTGTCAAGGTACAGCCTGCTGGTCGTTGCCCCGCCGTTGCTGCGCCACAACTAACGCAGCGAGCGATCTGTCTCGGCTTGAGCGTAGTTCAGACGCCATGGAGAGCGACAGCACTCTCGGTGGCGGGCCACCGTCGCCGTCGTTCGCGGCGCTACCGGCATTTTTCACGAACGGAAGCGTGGACGACACCAAGTACGAGTCGCTGCTCGCGGATCTGCGCGCGCACGACCTTCTGGGTCCCGTGGACACGCCGGGGGGCGATCCGGGCTTCGGGTCGTCCTTCGGCGCGTCGGCGGGCAGCGGGTCCTCGTCGCTGTTCTTCAACGACGCGTTCTCGGCCGTGTTCATGGGCAACTTCAGCGATGGAGCAGCCTCCTCGGCTGCTCTTGGCGCTAGTGCAGCCAAAACGCCGAGCTCCAAGCCCCCTCCGGGCTTCGCCGGCGCGCCGCCTGGTCTGGCACCCTCTGAGACTGGTGCGAGCGCAATCGCGCGCTGTTCCTCCGGCGTAGCAATCGTCTAACGTGCCGCGTCGTGTCTATCTCGGCAGATCTCAAGTGGGCTCGCGGCCAGGAAGAGTTCTCGCGCATCGAAGAGAAGTTCCACAGCCACGGATCAGCCTCCACGGCGCCAACCGCGGCTCCTGCCGCGACCGCACGCGGCGACTCGACCGAGAAGGACAGTGACTTGCAGATTGACGAGAGCCAGATCCCCAGTCTCCGGTCGCTCGGACTCGATGACGACGACGCGCCGATCGCGACGACCCCGCAGCCTCCCACGCAACCCCCGCCGCCGCCGACCGCGTGGCAGCAGCCGCCGCCCCCGCCGCACATGGAGCCCGGCCCGCCGCCGCCGCCGCCGGCCGCGTGGAACCAGCGCCAGAGCAACGGCCCGCAGCCACCGTACCCGCCGCCGATGGCGCCGATGAACCACCAGATGCGCGGTCCGCAGCCGCCGATGCCCCCGCCGCCGATGCACGGACAGTACCCGGGCATGCCGCCGCCGCCGCCGCCGCGCGGTATGCAGTTCCCTCATCCTCCTCCTCCGCCGTTCTACATGGGCGGGCCGCCGCCGCCGCCGTTCGCGCGCGGCGGGCCGATGCCGATGCCGATGCCGATGCCGATGCCGGCGTTCAAGATGATGACGCCGCGAGACATCAACTTTGTGGTGCAGCAGCAGATGAAGCAGATCCGCACGAGCGACCCGTTCAGCGACGACTACTATTTCCACAACTACTCGCAGAAGCGGACGCGCGGCGGCGCCCCCAGCGGCAGCAGCGGCGGCCCCGCGCCTGGTGGTCGGCCGGCGCTGCCGCTGCCGTCGTGGCGCCTGGAGCACGTCAAGTCGTTCGACCCGCGCGACGCCCAGCGCGAGAACAAGTCGCGCAGCTGGGAGCAGGAGTTCCACGTGCTCGGACGCAACGCCAAGAGCAGTCTGTACCGCCCCAAGCAGATGCTGAACCTTGGAGGAGGAGGCAGCGGTGCCAATGCGTCCGGAGACGCCGCCGCCGAGCCCGAGGAGGCCGCGAGCGCGACGGGCGAGTCGTCGGCCGGCGTCGCCGAGGAGAGCGCGCCGCCTGCGCCGCCCGTCGCGGAGCAGCACGTGCTGCGCATGAGCGAGGACGCGGGCCGCCGGTCGGTGTTCGCGAACGAGACGTGGCACCGGCGGCAGCAGCTCGACCGCGGCATGCAGTGCCTGCTGTCGCTGCAGGACGCGCGCCACATTCTGGACGCGCGCGGCGTGAACGTGCAGCAGTTCCACTCGATGGACGCGCAGGCCATGGACCCGGCGCTGGCCGAGCTGCGCGCGCGCACGACGGCGCTGCTGCTGGAGCTCGCGGCGCTGCTGGGCGTGGCGGTGACGACGGACGCGGCCGCGGACCCGCCGACCGGCGTCATGTCGTGCGACGCGGCGCAGTTGGCGGCCGTGCTGGACGCGGGCAAGGGCCGCCGCCTCATGGCGCGCGCGCTGCCGCTGCTGCACCCGTCGGCGCGCTTCGTGCTGCTCCCGCGCGTGGCGGAGCGCGAGCTCGGGCGCCAGGCCGCTGGCCGCGCGGCCGCGGACGAGAGCGACGACCGCTTGTGCCAGGCGCTCGTGCTCGTGCTGCTGTACCACCCGCCAGCGCCGCCGGCCGAGCTGCTGACCGAGTGTCTGCAGCGCGCGCTCGAGGGCCACGACGAGCGCTCGCTGGCCGCCGTGCTGCACCACCGCGCGCGCGCCGAGGCGCTGCAGGCGCTGCTGCAGCGCGGCGGCGCCGCCGTGCAGCAGCTCGCCGGCGACGAGGACGCGCGCGCGCAGGAGCGCTTGGCGGCCGTCAAGGACCGCTGGGAGCGCGCGCAGGGCACCTTCGTGGCGCTCGCGACCGCCATCAAGCAGGGCGCCTGAGCCCGTCGGCGCGCCGCCGGCCCCAAGCCGACGCCGGACGCCGGACGCCG